>JAYMSL010001592.1:0-16649 GCA_036897195.1 Plantago coronopus
GTATTATAAATTTCATTTCAAAATAATGTAAAATAATAATAAATTATTAGAATAGTGATGGTGAACTGGTCACGGATAAACTTCAATTTTGGTGTTGTGAGAGGTGGGTTGGAAGGTTGGGTATGTAGAGGAGAGAGAAATTAATAAATAATTGGAATAGTATCCGTGAACAGGTCACGGATAAACGTAGTCTTACACCCCTACTATTATTCCCACCTAAAACCTACAAAACTATTAACTCATGCCAAACATAATTCTTAGTTCTCGGTCAAGGACATTTACTATTCACCAACTAACTAACTTTTAAAACTCCACTTGTTCGTTACTATCCAAACTGCCCGATACAATTTATAGCAAAAAGCGTAGGGTTTAATTTGCCATTCAATTTTACTTGAAAACTTTGATTGATACGAGATTATTAGCGCGTTCAAAATTATTTTAGGTGAATCGTCAACATTAATCAATGTCAATTGTGCGTAAACTATAAACGTGAGACAAAATCAAAATATTATGTATTTATAGCACCGGAGTTTAAAAATTACTCGAAAATCATTTTCATTGTTTTACTACGGTAATCTTGATTATAAAATGTCTATAAATTGAATGTAATTTGTATTGATATCTACAGTACGGTGTAATTAGAGCAAATGAAGAGTAAGAGTAGCATAAAATAAAAGATAAGTTGTCTTGAATATTTCTAATTTTCTACCCGAAATAATATTGTAAGAATAACTAGACGGGAATTTTTCTGTTACATAACCCTAATTATCTCAAAATGGTTTACTGGATATTAAGGTAACCACTACTACATCTTCACAATTGTCTTAAAGTTGAGTTTTTTTCCTTTTCGTTTAGTATATCTTCGCTATAAGGTGTTTTCAAGGGATGTATTAATGTTATTTTTAAACGGTAAAACAAGGATTAATAATAGTTTCCCATTTTGTCCTGATATGATTCAACCCACGATTTATTAAGTTTCTGTTCAATTCACCTAAAAACTTCTAAAATATCTGAACTGACGAACTAAACTGAAGTGAACTTAATTCAAATATAAATGTTTACTACGTACACCTGAATTAAACCGAATTAAACGTAACGTAACTGAACTCAACTAAACTGAACGGACTAGGACTGAGTGGAACGCCAAAGTGAACATTGACTGAGAGGAAATCTCAATTTATATGAACAAGAAAATACAAAAATATTTAGGCACGCAAAATATTTAAATGGACACATGAAACCAATCAAATTTACTGTGTATAAAACTCTGTAGATTAGCTCATAAAGACCATCATAAATAGCACCTCTTCCTCATTTTCATTCCCTTACACAATCTTTCATGTGACCTCTCTCATATTTTGCTCACCTTGTATCTGTATTCAATGTTTCTTCCCTTTCTCTCAAGCTCTCCACTCATATAACACCACCACCACCCTTCTTCTTGAAACCATTATGCTGTAAAACTAAAACACTCAAATGGCCTCTTCCACCTTGCAAAAGGGGCTCTGTATCTTGTGTTGTTTTTTCTGTTTAAGTTTCTTGGCTTGTGTTGTTGCACAGGACAATGTAGCTGTAAAAGGCACTGTTGTTATTGATGGAAGTAGGCCCATTGCTGAGACGGATGAGAATTTTATTTGTGCAACGTTGGATTGGTGGCCGCCGGAGAAGTGTGATTATGGGACTTGTAGCTGGGGCAGAGCTTCTCTTCTCAATTTGGTACCCCTTTGTTTCTTTGTTTTGTTATAGATATGTGTCTGTCTTGTGTTTGTGTATATGCTTCTGGGTATTAATGTTTCTTTTTTCCTTTTCTTTTCTTCATGTTGGTGTTTGTGTTGGTTATGGTGTTTCATTTTAGCAGATTGTATGTTCTTGGTATTCTTAAATTAAATCAACTTTAGGAGAACCAAGTTCAGTTTTGTAATTTTGTTAAGTTCTTTTTTTTTTTTTGGGTTAAAACTACATTTTCTTAGAATAATTGTGTACATATAAATGTTTGTACTTTTGGGTTAATTCTATGCTAGGACAAGGCCACATAGTCATCCCGTAGCAGTGGATCCCACACTAGGTCCACCATGAACCTCTCACGGTGTAAGTGGGTCCCACAGGCCACCATGATCAGGGGAATACCATTAGTTTTGTCTCTAGCATAGAAGAAAATCCCCTGTGTTCGAGCGCAGTTGTCTTCATGGGATAGAACAGACAAATGGAGTTGGATTTCAGTTGCTTGTGTTGAACTTTGAATGGAGTTAGAGAAGTAGATTTAGGAAGTTAGAGTTGAGTCTTCAGGAAGAAAAAGAGACTAGTATGGATATGGTTCCAATAATTGAAATGGAGTTGGTACTGTTTGACTGTTTGGTAAATTTGGTTTGAATTCAGATGTTTTGTTTCTATATTTCATTTCATTCATGTATCCCTTTTAGTATGACCTTGCTTGTAGTGGCACATTTCTATTAGATTCTAGGTCTTCAGAAACTTTTTTTGTTTATTGTGCTAATCAGAAATTTGTGTTGTGGCCTGTGGGCTTCAGTTGTCAAGATGCATTGTCTTAGAAACTGATTCATGTTTGATGTTTCTATCTATATGCAGGACCTAAAAAGTAAACTTCTGTTGAATGCAATAAAAGGTACTGTTTCATATTACTTGTTTGTTATTTCTATTGCTACTTTGGAAAAGATGGAGACTGATTGCTTTTTTTTTCTTTAATCAACCATGTAGCGTTTTCGCCCCTAAAGATTAGATTGGGTGGCACATTACAAGATAGAGTCATCTACCAAACTGAGAACTCTACTGAACCCTGCCTTCCATGGGGTGTCAGCAACTCCGAATTGTTCGCTTACACAACGGCGTGCCTTCCTTTAGCCAGATGGGATGAACTAAATAACTTATTCAATGAGTCTGCGTAAGATTGTTTTGGTGGTTTCTTATTTACAACGGATGCAGTTTACTTTGAATGTTACAGTTAAATTCTACTTTTAATGCAGAGCCATGGTCATTTTCGGGTTAAATGCCCTGCACGGAAAAACACTTGACTCGGGCCATATTGCTACGGGTCCTTGGGATTCTACAAATGCCGCATCGCTCATCCGCTATACTGTCAAGAAGGGGTATAGTATTCATGGTTGGGAACTTGGTAAGCAGACTCAGTTAGATTATACTGTTCTACTCTGACCATGTTCTTAAACTTGTGGGAAAGAATTTCAATCTGACTTTTCAAATTTGAAGTTTGTTAATTTGTTCTGTTTATTATGAAGGAAATGAATTGTGTGGAAGTGGAATAGGAGCAAGAATTCCTGCCGACGCATATGCCGCTGATACAATCATTCTAAATAACTTAATAAAAGATGCTTACAAGGGAGTCGAGAACAAACCACACACCATCTCTCCAGGAGGATTCTTTGAGGCTGGGTGGTTCAAACAATTTCTACCTAAGACGATCGGCAATGTGAATTATATCACCCACCATATATATAATCTTGGACCAGGTACTTCTGCAGGAAATGATTGCATGTGTCTGGTCTATAGGTAATAGTTGGCAAACCAATTTGTGTTTGTTACTTGCAGGAAGTGACCCACACGTGATTGATAGGATTCTCAATCCTGATGTTCTTGATAATGTCGTTGGTACTTTTGGCGATATGAGGAACGTTATCAAAAGTTCGGGAACCTCAGCTTCAGCATGGGTTGGGGAAGCTGGTGGAGCTTACAATAGCGGTCGCAATGGTGTCTCGAATAGATTCTTATTCAGTTTCTGGTAAGTTTTGCCATGCTGATGAAATACCATATGATGATTTTGATGAGTATCTGAAAATTCCTTTTTGTGGCAATAAATTGAAAGGTATCTGGATCAATTAGGCATGGCTGCATCTTATGATACAAAGACTTATTGCAGACAGACGTTAATTGGTGGTAATTATGGTTTGCTTGACACCACTACATTTGTTCCGAATCCAGACTACTATAGGTTAGTTTCGGTGCTCGTTAGTCATTTGTTCTCGCTGAAATTGTTGGATCTTCCAAGTTAGCATATACAAATGTCGCCATCTTATGCATGGAAAGTAATTCAATTCTTCTGTAGCATGATGCCAGATAATATAAATGTCTCGAACTTCATAAGTCACAAGTCTCGATTCATCTTAACAATTATTTCACCTTAATGTTTACAGTGCTCTTCTTTGGCACCGGCTTATGGGAGAAAATGTCCTCTCAACGAACTTCACTGGGACTAAGATGATCCGGGCTTATTCTCATTGTGCAAAACATTCTGTAAGTACTTCTGTCTGACTATCGCTTGCATTGCAAATCAAAGCATTCAACTGAAAATGTCAGGCCGGCTGTAAACAGTGGAAGAACCATATAAGCTGCGCAACCAATTCACTTGTAGCTTTTTATTGCACAAATTCCCCTGGTGTCCACAAAAATACTGCAGGACATGTTTCTTTCAAAATATTGTGTCATTTTGTTTACAGAATCTCTTGAACACGAGTTGATACATCATTATAGAAGTATCATAAGCGAATTCTATTTTAGAAATAACAGTAAAGCAGAAGGCGTCTTCATGCATTTCCCGTCTGTAATCTGATGACCAGTACATCTATTTTGCAGGAAGGCATTGTAATTTTACTGATAAATCTAGACAGAAACACAACTGCCCAGGCCGATGTCAGTGTAATTAGTAAATTTGCTCAGCTGCAGAGACATATGCCTCATCACCACCATGTTAAGCAAGCTAGAACAGGAAGAGAAGAATACCACCTGACTCCACTGGACGGAAACATACAGAGCCAAACCGTTCTCCTTAATGGAAAAACATTAACTGTTGGTTCGGATGGTTTTATACCTGCATTAGAACCTGTTAGAGTAAATTCATCAGAGCCCATAAGGGTTGCTCCTCACTCTATTGCGTTTGTTCACATCCCGGATGCTGTTATACCGGCCTGCACAGTAAGCAGAACCAAACGTCATTAAGTTGCATCGTGTTAAGCGATTGATCAAATGAAAAAGATGGCCAAAGGTCTTTTATTCTTTTTTCATTGTTTTTTCGTTCGAGTTATGGATCTGATAAGAGCTATCACCCCAGCTGCTAAATGTAGCTGTTATATGAATAATATCCTGTGGAATGGATGTGATATAAGTTATAATACCAGATGGGCCTTTTTCCTCTCAGCTTCTTTGATAAATGAGTATTTGGATCATATTCAGTTCTAAAATGATTATAATGCTGAAATTCATGAGATTAACAAAAGTATTGGTCTGGTTGACTGGTCAAGTCTCTCTAAAAAAATGTCATCATCTACCAGTAGTTTGCATCTATTGGCGACTGCAATGATTAACAAATCACCTTTGAATAGTTGACTTCTGTGTTTGAACATCGTGAAAAATATCTTATTGCTAACACTTGGAAGCTTGAACTTTGCTACTAACATTTTGTGAATGTGCATTTGTTCACCTACGGCTTCTGAAATCTCTGGCTCAAATACAGAACTAATTAAGGCCAGTCCAAGAACTGGTTGAGAACAACCAGAATGAAGTTCCAGATTCCTATATCTGGAAAGATAATGATTCTGGTTATGGGCCCATTGACCTCACAGTTCATTCACTACATGAATCCCAGTTATTGATTTCAGCCAATTAGTCTCCACATCAGCAACTGGAATGGATGCAGAGATGGAGAAGCTTAAATCTTCTCTCAGCTCCTGGGGTTGCTTCCAGGTATTTTTTACCACCCTTTTCTTGATTTTCTTGGTTTGTTCTGGGTATGAATTTGTTTCATTTCATTATTTTAATCTTGAATAGTGATAGTATTGACAGTAATTATGCATTTATGCTCACTGTGAGTGTAATTTCCAAATGAAATTTATGGGAAAGAACAGTTTTTTCTATTATTAAACACACAGCCACCAGTACCACAGACAACGAAGTGCAGCTCAGTTGTTACTACGCTCCTTCAGACACCTCCCAATGTTGAGGAACAAACAGGTCTTTTTACGAGTGTGTATTTAGCCTGTGACAACTACTTTCTGAAACTTGAATAGATAACAACAATGCGTTCTTGAAATTTTCAGTTGATAAACCATGGAATGGAGAGTTCCTTCCTGGATGAAATACGGGACGTTTCCAGACAATCTTTTCACTTGCCTAAGGAGGAGAAGCAAAAATGTGCTAAGCCGACAGATGATATTGAAGGTTACGGCCTCGAACGCTGGCCTCAGAATCCTGAATCTTTCAGGTAATAAACTATATACGTAAGTTGATTGATGCAAAAATGTACGCAAAATCAGAATGTTATGTATTAATACCATCAAAATATAATAATTACTCGAAAATCATTGTAATTGTTCTGCAACGGTAATCTTCACTATAGCATGTCTAAAAATCAAATGTAATTTGTATTGATATTTACCAAACTAAATATATTGTAAATGTTCCCCAAATGTAAAGAGTAAGAGTAGCATAATAAAAGGTAAATTATCTTTAATATTTCTATCCAAAGGAATATTGTAAGAATAACGAGGTGTGGATTTTCGGTTACATAACCCTAATTATCTCAAAATAATGGAGGGAACGTAAAAAGTAAACATTGACCCGGAGGAAATTTCAATTTAAATCAACAAGAAAGAACGAACGGTTAACATAATTGCAACATTATTAATTTGTAATCTAACAGTGCCGAAATTGACTCAAAACTGAAACTTAAATTATAGTAATGGTTAACAAAATTATTATAAATCTCTACATCCTAAAATTTCATACCAACTTGTGGATAAAGACAATTTTCCTATAGGAAAAAAATGTTTTTCTGTTATCTATTATAGTATATTTTTAAAATTTGTGTAAATGTGTTTTAAACAGTGTTTCATACCGCTTTTTTTTTTATGTGGTCAAATTCTTGGAAAATGCTTCTTTTTCCTATAACATTTGTCCTATTTTATATGAACATGTGTCGAGGCATTTTTAAACCTGTATCTTTGTGTTTATACAGCTAGATTCAGTGTATAGGAAAAAGCTGTCTTTAACAAGACTGCGTCAAATTTGATTATGTTAATTTGGAAAATACTTTATTATTCTAATTTAAAATTTATTGTAGTTGAATTAAAAAAATATTCTGAATACAAATAGTCAAAATTATGCAATTTTTATTATACAGATTACATGCAGATTACAGAGTGTGTGTATTTTATTTAAAAGAGAAATCCAAAAATATTTAGGCACACCAAATATTACAATGGACACAGGAATCCAATCAGATTTACTGGGTATAAAAGTATAAATCTCTGTGGATTAGCTCATAAAGACCATCATAAATAGCACCTCTTCCTCAATTTTTTTTTGAAAGGCCACTTTCTCATTTTCATTCCCTTACACAATCTTTCATGTGACCCCTGTCATATTTTGCTCACTTTGTACCTGTATTAAGTGTTCCTTCCCTTTCTCTCAAACTCTCTACTCATATAACACCACCACTGTTCTTGAAACCATTATGCTATAAAAGTAAAAACACTCAAATGGCCTCTTCCACCTTGCAAATGGGACTCTGTATCTTGTGTTGTTTTTTATGTTTAAGCTTCTTGGCTTGTGTTGCACAGGACAACGTAGCAGTGAAAGGGAAAGGTACTATTGTTATTGATGGAAGAAGACCCATTGCTAAGACAGATGAGAATTTTGTTTGTGCAACCATGGATTGGTGGCCGCCTGATAAGTGTGATTATGGCAATTGTAGCTGGGGCAATGCTTCTCTTTTCAATTTGGTATACCTTTGTTTCTCTTTTTTTTTTAATAGATATGTGTCGTCTGTCTTAGTGTCTTGTGTTTGTGTATATGCTTCTGTGTATTTCTGTTTTTCATGTTGATGTTGGTTATGGTGTTTTATTTTAGTGGATTGTATGTTCTTGGTATTCTTGAACCAACTTTAGATTTGTTTCTAATTTCTATATTTTGTTTGGTTAATACTACATTTTATTAGTATTATTTATGTACGTCTAGCATCTGAATTTGGGTTTATATACTAGGGGCAAGACCATGTGGTCTCCCCTGCCACCGTAGCAGTGGGTCTCACATTGGTGCCCACGATGATCAGTGAGGGGTAATGCCATTATTAGTTCTCTTAGCATGGATAGTTATCTGTATTTGGTATTTGAGCTTAGAGCGTAGCTGTCTTTCAAGGGGTAGAAAAAACAAATGGAGTTGGATTTCAGTTGTCTGGTTTGAATGCAATTAGAGAAGTCGTTTTAGGAAGTTAGAGTTGAGTCTTCAGGAAGACAAAGAGACTAGTATGGATTTGGTACCAATAATCGAAACGGAGTTGTTGTTTGATTGTTTGATACTTTGGTTTGAATTCAGATGTTTTATTTCTTAATTTCATTTCATTCGTGCATCCCTTTTAGTATGAAATTGCTTGTAGTGGACATTTGGTATTAGAAATTTGTGTTGTGGGCTTGAGTTGTCAAGATGCATTGATTTAGAAACTGAGACCCTCTTTTTGATGTTTTTATCTATATGCAGGACCTAAAAAATAAACTTCTGTTTAATGCCATAAAAGGTACTGTTTCATATAAGTTGTTTGTTACATTTCTATTGCTATTTTGCAAAAGATGGAGACTGATTGCTTTTCTTTTGTTTTTAATCAACCATGTAGCATTTTCGCCACTAAAGATTAGATTGGGTGGCACATTACAAGATAGAGTCGTCTACCAAACTGAGAACTCTACTAAACCCTGCCTTCCATGGGTACGCAGCGGAGAATTGTTCGGTTACAATACGTCGTGCCTTCCCTTAAGCAGATGGGATGAACTAAATAACTTATTCAATAAGTCTGGGTAAGAATTTTTTGGTGGTTTCTTGTGTACAAGAGATGCAGTTTATATTGAATGTAACAGTTAAATTCTATTTTTTAATGCAGAGCCATGGTCATTTTTGGGTTAAATGCCCTGTACGGAAAAACACTTGACTCGGCCCATATTGCTACGGGTCCTTGGGATTCTACAAATGCCGCATCTCTCATCCGCTATACTGTCAAGAAAGGTTATAGTATTCATGGTTGGGAACTTGGTAAGCAGACCTCACTTAGATTTTACCGTTCTACTCTGATCATGTTCTTAAACATGTGATTTTTTTTTTTCAAATTTGAAGTTTGTTAATGAGTTCTGTTTATTGTGAAGGAAATGAATTGTGTGGAAGTGGAGTAGGAGCAAGAATTCCTGCTGATGCATATGCCGCTGATACAATCATTCTAAATAACTTAATAAAAGATGCTTACAAGGGAGTCAAGAACAAAGCACACACCATCTCTCCAGGTGGATTCTTTGATCCTAGGTGGTTCAAACAATTTCTACCTAAGACGATCGGCAATGTGAATTATATCACTCACCATATATATAATCTTGGACCAGGTACTTCTGCTAGAAATGATTGCATATGTCTGGTCTCTAGGTAATAGTTGGCAAACCAATTTGTGTTTGTTACTTGCAGGAAGTGACGTACATTTGATTGATAGGATTCTCAATCCTGATGTTCTTGATAACGTCGTTGGTATTTTTGGCGATCTGAGGAACGCTATCAAAAGTTCGGGAACCTCAGCTTCAGCATGGGTTGGTGAAGCTGGTGGAGCTTTCAATAGCGGTCGCAATGGTGTGTCGAATAGATTCGTATTCAGTTTCTGGTAAGTTTTGCCACACTGGTGGAATACCATATGATCATTTTGCTGAGTATCTGAAAATTCCTTTTTGTGGCTATAAATTAATAGGTATCTGGATCAATTAGGCATGGCTGCATCTTTTGATACAAAGACTTATTGCAGACAGACGTTAATTGGTGGTAATTATGGTTTGCTTAACACCACTACATTTGTTCCGAATCCTGACTACTATAGGTTAGTTTCGTTGCTATTTAATTATTTGTTCTCGCTGAAATTGTTGGAAATTCCAAGATGGCGTATACACTATACAAATGTCTGCATCTTATGCATGGAAAGTAATTCAATTCTTCTGTAGCATGTTGCCGGATAATATAAACGAATATATGATCATGCAATCTATCTTCATAAGCCACGAGTCTCGGTTCATCTTAACAATTATTTCACCTTCATGTGTACAGTGCTCTTCTTTGGCACCGGCTTATGGGAGAAAATGTCCTCTCAACGAACTTCACTGGGACTAAGATGATCCGGGCTTATTCTCATTGTGCAAAACATTCTGTAAGTACTTCTGTCTGACTATCGCTTACATTGCAAATCGAAAGCATTCAACTGAAAAAGTAAGGCCGGTGGTAAAACCATGTAACGCGTGTTATATGCAATTTACACCAATTCACGTGTGACTTTGATTGCACAAATTCCCCTGGTGTCCACAGAAATACTGCAGGACGCGTTTCTTTCAAAATATTGAGTCATTTTGTTTACAGAATCTCTTGAACACAAGTTGATACATCACGATAGAAGTAGCATAACCGAATTTTATTTTAGGAAATAACATAGTAAAGCAGAGGCGTCTTCATTCATTTCCCGTCTGTAAATCTGATGACCAGTACATCTATTTTGCAGGAAGGCATTGTAATTTTACTGCTAAATCTAGACAGAAACACCACTGTCCAGGCCAATGTCAGAGTAATTAGTAAATTTGCTCAGCTGCACAAACATATGCCTCATCAATACCATGTTAAGCGAGCTGGAACGGCAAGAGAGGAATACCACCTGACTCCACTGGGCGGAAACATACAGAGCCAAACCGTTCTGCTTAATGGAAAAGCATTAACTGTTGGTCCGTCTGGTTTTATACCTGCATTAAAACCTGTTAGCGTAAATTCATCAGCGCCCATAACGGTTGCTCCTCACTCTATTGCATTTGTTCACATCCCGGATGCTGTTATACCGGCCTGCACAGTACGCAGAACCAAACGTCATTAAGCTACATTGTGTTAAGCGATTGGTCAAATGAAAAGGATGGCCAGAGGCCTTTTATTCTTTTTCATTGTTTTTCGCTCGAGTTTTGGATCTGATAAGAGTTATTACCCTAGCTGCTAAATGTAGCTGCTGTATGAATAATTATCCTGTGGAATGGATGTTATAAAAGTTATAATTCTAATGCAAAAGCTTAGCCTTTTCCCTCTCAGCTTCTTTGATAAATGAGTGTTTGGATCATATTCAGTTCTAATATGACTATATTATAAATTATTGCCTTATTGGTGTAGTGACTGGTCAAGTCTCACTACAAAACATGTCATCATCTAGCAGTTTTTAGCTATTGGCTACTGCAATGATTAACAAATCCCCTTTGTGTAGGTTTTTAGGAATCGGCAAAGCGAGGAGCAATAATAATGAATCTCCATTTAAATAGTTGACTTCTGTGTTTGAACATCTTGAAAATATATTATTGCTAACACTTAAAAACTTGAACTTTGCTACTGCCTGTTTGTCAATGTGCATTAAAGAAGCTTTTATAAACTCCAAAACTACCAGTTTGTGACTGTGCCTTAAAGAACCATATAAATCTCCGTCATCAGAAGTAGAGAACTATCCCCAAAAAGAGTACATATGGCTTCTGCAATCTCTGCTAGCTCAAATACAGAACTGAGGCCAGTTCAAGAACTGGTTGAGAACAACCAGAATGAAGTTCCAGATTCCTATATCTGGAAAGATAATGATTCTGGTTATGGGCCCATTGACCTCACAGTTCCATTCACTAAAGAAATCCCAGTTATTGATTTCAGCCAATTAGTCTCCACATCAGCAGCTGCAATGGATGCAGAGCTGGAGAAGCTTAAATCTGCTCTCAGCTCCTGGGGTTGCTTTCAGGTTTGTTTCTAGCTCTGTTTTCAGTGTCTGTTTTGTTTCATCTCACGGTTTTATTTTCGAATAGTGATTGTATTGAGGCTTATTATGTTCATTTTGAGTGTAATCTTTGAGTGAAATTCTTCAGAAACACCAGTCTTCCCTAGCATCAGGAGAAAAAAACTTAGTGTATTTAGCCTATGGCAACTACTTTCAGTTAATATCTTCTGAAAATAGTATTAGATAACAGCAATGAGTTCTTGGATTCTTGGAATGTTCAGTTGATAAACCATGGAATGGAGGGTTCCTTCCTGGATGAAATACGTGACGTTTCCAGACAATTTTTTCACTTGCCTAGGGAGGAGAAGCAAAAATGTGCGAAGCCGGCAGATGGTATTGAAGGTTATGGCCTCGATGTGGTTCGTTATGAGAACCAACCTATTGATTGGGTTGATAGGGTGTATCTTTTGGTTACTCCTCAGGACCAGCAAAAGCACCAATACTGGCCTCAGAATCCTGAATCTTTCAGGTAATATTTTGGCTTCCGTGGAATAATTGATGAACGAATTCTAGTTGTGATTATAGGTGGATTCTTTGAGTTGCATTCTTCGCGTGGTTTAGTGAATTAAGATGTGAGATGCTTATTATTTGTGTATGTGCATATGCTATATAGAATGTCGAGAACAAGTTAGATGAGTCGTAAACATAGATTGTGTTTCCATAATTGTGAAATGAGTTAGCCAAAAACATATCTTAGGATGCTTCTAGTTCATGTGAACATTTGGGTTCTCAGAAGTCATAAGAGATGCAATCTTGAAGCCATATTTGTTGTATGCAGAAACATTCTACAGGAGTACACTGCTCGGATTACAGAGATCAAAAGGCAACTTCTGAAGTCTATAGCAAAGTCAATAAGCTTGCCAGAAGATTCCTTTCTTAAGCAATTTGGCAAACGACCGATAACGTTTGCAAGATTCAACTACTATCCTCGGTGCGCGAGGCCTGATCTTGTTAACGGTCTGAGACCACACGCAGATGGCAGCGCTATCACTTTTCTTCTACAAGACAAAGAAGTGGAAGGTCTTCATATGAAGAAAGATAACCAGTGGTTTCGAGTTCCTATTATGTCCCATGCTCTTCTTGTAAACCTTGGGGATCAACTGCAGGTAATCTTTGAAAAACTAGTAATTTATATGATTCCGTCTATTTAACATTTAATACTTTCTATTTACATATAAGCTTGTTGTTTGCTACTGTTATGCAGATAATGAGTAATGGGGTGCTCAAAAGCCCAATACACAGAGCGGTTACTAATTCTGAGAGGGAGAGAATGTCAGTAGCTATGTTCTGTGCTCCAGATTTAGAACATGAGATAGGACCGGTAGAGGAACTTGTCGATGAGAAAAGGCCAAGATTGTACAAGAATCTGAAGAACTACCCAGAGACTTATATTTACTACTATAGTATGGGAAAGAGAGGAATTGATGCGGTCAGATATTAGGCGATTATGAGGTGCATTATCTCAATCATTATGCTATCTTTACTGGGAATATGAAGAATCGATAACATCCTTGAAAAAGACCTATTGAAACGGTCAGGCTTTAGGCCATTGTAGAGATGATATTCCTGTACTGGTTGCATTTGTTCAGATATATGCAAGATGATGTTCTTATCCTTACTTTTTTGTACTACTGTTCTGTTGACTGTTTTTGTTTATTTACCTTATACATCATTAAGTACCATTCTGTAGCTCATGTAGCAAAAGAGTACGCAAGCGTATAATGGTCGACCTTAAGTCCTCAAGTTCAGAATCTGGGATTCCCATGTACAGAGCTTGAGAGCTGGCGAACAGCTTTTGGACTTTGTCAAGGGAGGCTGGCACCAGAGGACGAAAACGGAATGAGACAACAGTAGTGTCAAAATACATGCAAAATCCACATTTTCTGAAGGATAGTTTGAAGAACTTAGACATTATCTGGAACTATAATTCTTACATGGTGACAGCCTGGCAGGCCAAAGTTGAACTTTTCAACCAGTTCATCAAGATTGTCTACCAGTTCACGAAATCAATACATGTAAAAGTTGAAGTTTCTACTGATAATAACTTAAATTATGAAATTCACACTAGGCCACTTGTTTATGTCATCATTGGTTTTATGTATAAATGGTCAAAGTATCAAAGAGCATCAAAATGTAATTAGCAGAGAAATCTGAAAAGACTATGGCTGAAATCTCCAGGCTTGTTCAAGAACTTGTTGAGAATGATGAGAATGAGGTGCCTGATTCATATATTTTGAAAGATGTTTCTGACTGTGAACCAATAGACCTCACAGTTCCATTTGCAACAGAAATCCCAGTTATCGATTTTCACCAGTTGACTTTCTCAACATCAACGGATGCAGAGCTGGAAAAGCTTCGGTTGGCTCTCAGTTCATGGGGTTGCTTTCAGGTTAACTTTTAATTTCACCATTTCTGTTTTAGCAACTAGCTAAGATGTCTCTCTGAAGATACTAGATGAGTTGAAGTCTGAAGATGATTGTTTCTACTTTCAAGTTTTTTCAGTTAAAAAACCATGGAATGGAGAGTCTTGTCCTAGATGAAATACGCAAAGTTTCCAGGCAGTTCTTCGATATGCCAATGGAGGAGAAGACAAGGTATGCCAGGGAAGTGGATGGCATTGAAGGTTATGGCAACGATTTGATTCTGTTTGAGAATCAGTCACATGATTGGGTTGATCGGTTGGTGCTTTTCGTTACTCCCCAGGACAAGCAAAAGCTACAATATTGGCCTGAAAATCCACAAGTTTTCAGGTAAGATCAGTTTATCTCTCTGCATAATGATAGAGTAGCCTAGTTCTCTAGTATATAATATACTAATCACAAAGAAACCATTCATTTCTGCAGGAATATATTACTCGAGTATACTACTCATATAGCTCGAATCCAAGGCCAACTTCTGAGGTCAATCGCCAGGTCAATAAGCTTACCAAGTGATTCCTTTCTGAGACAATTTGGCAAGCAGCCAATTAGGCATGCAAGATTCAACTACTATCCTCGTTGTTCAAGGCCTGATCTAGTAAATGGTCTGAAACCTCATACAGATGGAACTGGATTGACTTTTCTTCTACAAGACGAAGATGTTGAAGGCCTTCAAATCCTGAACGGTGATCAATGGTTTCGAGTGCCTATAGTTCCTAAGGCTCTTTTAGTGAACATAGGTGATCAACTAGAGGTACATGAATACCATCACTTCAATCCCAAATTTCAAGCTAACAACTGGAAAAAGATTACAGTAAAATCAGGAAATAAATAGATCAGCTTTTGTGTACTTTCTTTGAACAGATAATGAGTAATGGGATATTCAAGAGCCTCGTGCACAGAGTAGTTACAAACACGAAGCGAGAGAGAATAACATTAGCATTGTTCTGTGCCGCGGATGGTGAACAGGACATTAGACCAGTTGAGGAACTTATTGATGAGACCTACATGACTAGCAATTAAGAAATTATCTGGAGATTTGTTTTTAGTATTTAATATTTTCAGCAGCGGAAGAGGCCTACTGATGCAGTTAGAGTCTAGCTCAATTCGTTTTTCTTCTGGAGAAAATATTTGACAAAAATGTATAGTATTCGTTGGAGCAAAATGAGTAGCTCCCAATAGTTATGAAAATATTGAAGAGTAGGAAACCTTCATGAACACTGTACATTGTAAAGTACGTTGGTCGAAATTAATACCAGAGTTTGGACATTTCTCAGACAATTATCATGTTGATGTTATTAAAGATTGGGAAAGGTGTTCTTTCAGAGTGGATTCAAACTCGGAGAAATGTTTTGTGCTCCTGATGAAGAAAATGAGATCGCGGACCAAGGCGGCATTTAGAAGTTGGACTTTTGGTTAGAAGTAAGAACAGAACACATTCAATCATTCAAGTATGTAAAACTTGATGTCATGTACTCATGTTCAACCAATTCCTTGGACTAATTAAACAAACAGATAGGATTGAATCCAACACAGCTGTAGGTCCCTTTTTATTATGTCATCACTCACATCAGCAGCCTTCTGTACCTATAAAGTTCACAGAATTTGATCAAGTTTATAAGGCCACAAAGGCATTAAAATCTTCATTCTGAAGAGGACTATGGCTGAAATCTCTCCTAGGACGGAACTGAGGCACTTCAGTTCAGTTCAAGAACTGGCTGAAAATGACAGAAATGAGGTTCCAGATTCGTATATCTGGAAAGACACTTCTAAGTGTGAAGCGATAGATCTCACTGTTCCACTCGCAGAAATCCCAGCTATAGATTTTAGCCTATTGGTTTCCTCATCAGTTGGAGCCAGGGATCAAGAGCTGGAAAAGCTTAGGTCAGCACTCAGCTCCTGGCAGGGCCGGATCAACTTTTCCGGGGCCCTGTGCAAAATTTGTAGCTTTCGAATTCAAAACTACGTACATCCTATATTCCGGATTATGGTTTACATTATGTTGTTACACTTCTTTTACGTTGTTTTGATGCAAATTACGCTTAAGTACTAAATGACAGAAAGAGAAAAAAAATTACAAAAATTATATTTAGATGCGACAACACTTTATGAAGACTTTTACAATTTTTTATCAATTTAATTTAGGAGTAATTTGCATACAGAAACTTTTTAAAAAGTCAAGAAATAAAAAAATGTAAAACAATCCGAGACGGAGGAAGTAATATATTAATAATGTATCTTCCTAAAATGAGATGTTTTTCGTGTTATTAAAAAGATCATAAACTTTAACCTAAGATAATTTTGCTCTATTTATCTCAAAAAGTTTTACTTTTAATCGGAAACTAATAACACATTTTAGATTAATAGAAAAATATTTCAATTTTAAGTTGAGTTTTAAATTAGGTAGAAGT
>JAYMSL010001593.1:0-16646 GCA_036897195.1 Plantago coronopus
TCAGCTGCAGCATCAAATTGTTCAGGATATCATACTCTCAATTCCTGGAGTTTCCATACAAGTGATGGAGGAGTTTCGATTCCTGGAGTTTCAATTACTGAAAGAAACACAGCCTCTTCCCCTAGTAAGCGCCCTGTTTTCATCATCTGAGTATAGCTTGTTTAATTTGCAGAACAAATACCTTCTGATTATTTCCAACTTAAACGATCATGCATATTTTCTGTGAAAATTTCATTTTTGGTACACTACAGATTAGGGTGCCAGTTTTGATACAGTGAGTCCAATATCAGTACACCAACTCCACCACTTTGCAGTGTACTGAAAATGGACAAGGTCTTTCTACTGTATAAAAACTGACACCTCTATTTTGTAGCGTATCACAAATGAAATTTTACCCATATTTTCTCAAGGAACTAAGTTTCATAACCTTCCAAACAGACCCCTGATTCTCTTTAGGACAACAAATTGCCTATTTCATTTACTTATTTAAATCAAGGTTTCTTATTTTATGTTTTTGCAAATAGGCACAAAGGTTAAAAAGAAGACCGGAATACTCATAGGTTCTGCAGTAGGAGGTCTTACGTTTCTGGTAGTGCTGGGACTCCTTATTTGTTACTTCCAAAAGAAAAGAAAAGCTATGATCATGAGTGGAGTTGATGCGCCTTTCGAGTTTGATCTCAATGTGCCTAACAAGTTTGCATATAAAGATCTGAAGAAGGCTACTAACAACTTCGCAGAACAAAACAAACTTGGTGAGGGAGGATTTGGTAGTGTTTACAAAGGATTTCTTAAAGGAATCGATTCCTTCATTGCCGTCAAGAGAGTCTCTAGTGATTCTAACCAAGGGTTAAAGGAGTATGCTGCAGAAGTGAAGATTATAAGCACTTTGAGGCATAGAAATCTGGTACAGCTGCTCGGATGGTGCCATGAAGAGAAAGAACTCCTCCTTGTCTATGAATTCATGCCTAACGAAAGCTTGGATTATCATCTTTTCAAGGGAAAGAGTCTGTTGACTTGGAGTATCAGGTTCAAGATTGCGCGAGGATTGGCTTCTGCACTACTCTATCTACATGGAGAGTGGGAACAGTGCATCCTACACAGGGATATTAAGTCGAGCAATGTTATGTTGGATGTTGATTTCAACACTAAGCTCGGCGATTTTGGACTCGCTCTACTAGTTGATCACGAAAAAGGATCAATGACTACTGCTTTGGCTGGCACCATGGGTTATATGGCACCCGAATGTGTGGTGACAGGTAAGGCTAGCAAGGAGACTGACGTGTTCAGTTTTGGCATAGTTGCATTGGAGATAGCATGTGGACGGAAACCAATAGACCGAAAGGCTGTTGAAGAAATCCAAGTCAACTTGGTCGAGTGGGTATGGAGTCTCTATGGAGAGGGGAAGCTCCTCAACGCGGCTGATTCTAAACTTAATGCTGAATTCAACTCACGCGAAATGGAGCAACTAATGATTGTAGGTCTCTTGTGTGCACACCCAGATAGCAACTCTCGACCATCAATGCGACAGGCGGTTCTTCTGCTAAACTTTGAAATCCCATTGCCTCTACCTCCATTAAAAATGCCTGAGCCAAAAAATATGACAACAGGAGATGACATGCTTACTTGTGGAACCAATAATGAAATGACTCAGTCTTCTGTGTTTCCTCGATAGGTCGTATCTTCATAGTTCAGACTGTGTGGTGTTTTGGGATGAATTTTGGTCATCGGTTTTTATTTTTTAAGTACAAATTTTTCCATATTCTTTCATCAAACCCGCCTAAGATGAATGTATTTCTACTCCATACTAAATATATGGTTGACGTGGGATGAGTTTGTTTTGTCTATCGAGAGTGCAACAGTTAGTGTAACGATGATGATTTATTAAAATGAGAGAATATCAAGCTTCGACTAGTAGTTGTTTGGCTTGGTTACACTCTATGGCCGATTTACCTTCGACAACTCTTGGAATATATGGTTGACGTGGCTTGCGAAACATAGCAAGTAATGGTATCGTATCAAGTTACTCCTCGTTTCGGTCGTAACTAATGCGCAAGCTTATGTACTCTGGATTCAGTGGATTTCAAAATGACAAGTTCATTAACAATAACAGCAGCAGAACAATGGGAACTGCTTACAATTATCAATGAATAGACATCTCATTAGAATCTACATGCCAGTTTTCTTGCATTATTCCTACTGGATCATTACAATGCCATAAATCTAAACCTCCTTCACATATATATAAAGGAGACCATATCTGCTAAATACTTTCCTCCTCCAAGTTCTGCATCCTGCTGGTTTATCGCGATTCGCTTCAATTTCCTTCACCAGCCGCGCAGGGTACACATTAGTTTCCGAATTGATTTAGATGACAGCTCAAAGTTCTGCTGACCGGTTAGCATACTCCTGAACCAACGCCCCGAATAGTGATGGTCTCTCCAGCAAGTGTATTGGTGAGTCAAATTCCTTTGCCAGGCCTACATGAAAGAGAACAAAAACATAACCAGTATGCCACAGAGTGAAGCTATGAGTTGTGACATCTTACAGAAATCGAACGAAGGTAATGAAGAGGAGCATACCTGCATCTACGACCAAAACTCTGTCACAGTCCATCACAGTTGGTATTCTGTGGGCAATGCTTATAATAGTGCAAGCTGCAAAGTCCTCGCGGATGATTTTCTGGATAACTCCATCTGTATGTGAATCAACTGAGGCAGTTGCTTCATCCATGAATAACAGTCTGCTCTTTTTCAGCATTACTCTCCCTAAACATAGTAGTTGCCTTTGCCCGACACTCCAGTTATCGCCATTATCAAGAACTGTAACATACGAATACTAATCAGAAACTGCCATCATATATGTTAAAGTTTTGCTGTTTTGGAGTGAGAAAAACAATGTACCTGCTGCATCAAGTTTCCCAGGTTTTTCAGATACGACATCCTTAAGCTGGCAACGCTCCAGGCTCTATATAACAACAGTTCATAGGTTAAGTACACGACTTGAATGAAAGATTCGCTATTGATCAAAGAGCCATGAAACATCAAAACTACCTTCCATATCTCATCGTCTGTATATAGCCCTGTGGGATCAATGTTGCTCCTCACAGTTCCTTCAAACAGGACAGGCTCCTGAGGAATGATCCCGAAACGAGACCTGAGATCATGAAGACCGAGTACTGAGATATCGATTCCATCAATGATTACTTTTCCTCCTGAAGGCTCCACCAATCTGAACAAAACTTGGATCAATGTTGACTTCCCTCCGCCTGTTCGACCAACAATACCAATCTTCTCACCCCCTTTTATGTCCAGAGTAATTCCTTTCAGAACTAGCGGCGTATCTGGCCGATACCTCACCTGCTCATAACACAGGTTTCAGTGACGACAAATTCACTTTCGAGTTAAAATGTGGAAGATCAATGTATGGATTTTATTTTACCTGGAGATTCCTGAGCTCAATGTTGCCATGACTCGGCCAATTAGGTGGAGGAAGTAAGTCCTTTTTCTTCCATTCTGCTTCTGATGGAATCACTGAGAACTGTTTTATTCTCTCAACCGAAACCATCTTGTTCTCCAGGAAACAACTCATGTAAACAGTCCAGTATAGCACGGCATTGAGTGACAATCCATACGAGAGAGATAATCCAACGTTCTCTGGAAATTAAGCGAGATAATATCCCTTGAGTGACTTTCAAGCACCAAAAAAATAATCTTGAAGTGTGGACATGCATAGGATAAACAAGTATTAGAAAGAAGTATTAACCTGGCTTGATAATGCTGCTAGGCAGAACAATCATAAACATTGCAGACGTGCAGAGGATGAAGCTTCCGATTAGCTCCAGACGGAAGCCTAACCACTCATTTGATCCATTATTATGAAAATCCATACGAAGACTTGAGTTCACGCGATCCATGTTGTCCTGGCAAAACCTTTCCTGCTTCCTGAAACAGCGAATTGTCATAACGCCAGTGATGCTCTCGGAGAAATGGTGAATCACAGGTGCCTTTGTGATAGAGTCTAATCGAGTCAATTCCCTCGATGTAGTAAGATAATACCCCTGGAAATGTTTCAAACATCACAAAATATCAGTAACTCATTTTGCAATTTCTGCTGTTATATAATCGAAAAGTTCAAGTATAGGAGGAAGGCGGCCACATACCCGGTACCATATGTTCAGCCAACCAAGTGGAAACAAGAGGACCACCGTTGGCCACGCGTATTGACAGGTTACGATTATGATACTCACAAGTGTGATGTACATTGCGACACTGAGGCTCATAAAGAACGGGATCAAAATATCAACGTTCGTCTGATCATTTGAGGCCTGCACACACCAAGAAAGAATTGTTACATTTTTGTTTGCTTTAGCTGCTGTTTTTTTCTCTACAAGAAACTCAATCTTATATTTACCCGAGTAAGAATTCTTCCGGAAGGTGTCGTATCAAAAAACGACATTGGGGCATGAAGAATGCTGTGAAGAATCTGTCTGAAGAAAATCTGAGAAGTCTTTAATCCCATAACCGCAACCAAAACACTTCTCACGAGAACAATAAAGAAAGAGACCACTGCAATAATTCCATATACTTCAATGAACAGAGAAGGACTGAACGAGGCTGCACGTTTAGCTGAAGTTTCATAGGCCAGCCAATAGTCACTCGAGAGTAGCACCCCTTGCCATACCAGAGACAGAACTATAACAGCTATCACTCCTAACCACCCGAAAGACTCAGTGCAATATAACTTGTATACGCTCAGGCTAACCGTCCCAGTCGCTCTTTCCTCTTCTTTTATGAGCTTGGCATTTCCCTTATTCGATCCTGATTCTCCATGAGAATTGCTTTCGCCATTTTCTTCTTTCATAGATTTTTGTGTGGATAAGGCCGGAGTTGTGTTTCCTTCTGTGGCATTATCCACGTCAACTAGCTGCATCGAGGCATCATGAGCACTTACTAAAGATTTGAAATCCAAACCAGATTCCATTAGACTATTGTACTTCCCGGATTGCACTATGCTTCCTTCTCTCATGACCTGTTACAGACACCAGATCTACATGAGCATACAAGTTTAGCATAATTCTAGATTTATGCCAAGGTTTTAATGTTTTACGCATACCAGAATCTGATCTACATTGTGCAAGAAGTCCACTTGGTGAGTGACAAGCAAAATAGTCTTGCCTCTGAGAGCTCCTCTTACGCATTCCTGCACCAGACGGAATTCACGTTGAAATTCATATGAATGTAAATTCCACATTGAAGAATGTTCTGATATTTATCAAGAAATATACAATAATCCAATCACAACATATATCAGATTCATCTAAAAGCAAGTATAGACTGTCTAGTTAGCAATGTGAGAAATATCAGTTTCAGATCATAGGCACAGGTGAATCAGAACAGTTCGATTAAGGGCAATACAATCATACATTTCAAATCAACGTTCTTAATACCTAGTTAAGCTGAATATATAACAATACAGTGAGCCGAGTATTACCTTGAATATATCAGAACCAGTATGAGCATCAACAGCACTAAACACATCATCAAGGAGATATATGTCGCAATCCTGATAAACTGCTCTTGCAAGCTGAACTCTCTGCTTCTGGCCACCACTTAAGTTGATTCCACGCTCCCCGATTTCAGTTTGATCCCCAAACTCCATAATTTCCAAATCCTTCTCTAAACAACAAACCCTGATAGCTTCCTTGTATCTATGCCTATCCATAGGCAATCCGAATAGTATGTTATCTTCAATAGTCCCGTTCTGGATCCACGATGTTTGAGCTACATATGCTGTACTACCACATACTCTAACCTACAATACAAATAAAACAAGGTCTTAGTTTACACATACTCTGATTGAAATACATAATGTTGTACTGTGATCATAGAAGGAAGAGGAAGAAACTTGTACCTTTCCTGATAACTTGGTCATTTCACCAAGAATTGCTGCTAGGAGCGAAGATTTGCCTGATCCGACCGTCCCAACAACTGCAGCAAGTTCGCCTTTCCGGATTTCAAAATTCAGTTGTTTTACAGCTTCATCTCCACTTTCGTCATCCCAGCTAAATGTCCCGTCTTTAACTTCCAACGCAACATCTCCTGAACAACCTTCGACTCTTTCCACAGAGTCATCCACCAGCTCTTTACTAGTCATGAATTTATCCAACCTTTCTAAAGAAATTATCGCCTGTGAAAGTGAAATCATCGACTGAGGGAACGTCCTGATAGGTTCCTGCAACATCCTCAACAGAGAAGTAGTCGTGAAGACAGTACCGACAGCAAGCGGAATTCCAAAAAGGATGGCGCTACCAAATGTAATCGTCGCAATAACTGGTGGAGTACTCCACAACACAACAATGTTTGCGGAAACAGAATACATGAATTTCGACAACCACACGTATTCAGTATCACGAAAAGACTGAATCCTCTTGTTGAAATGCTCCTCCCAAGCTTGGAACTTAATCACCCTCATGTAGTTTAGCATCTCATTCGTGGCTTTCATCCTTGAATCACGATTCGTCATAATGTTGAACTGGTAACCATTGTTCTTTTTCGTACGGAACAACACAAACAAGATTACTAACGCAAGTCCACCTAGAGCCGCAAATGCTGCATAGCTGACATACTGGTAGAGAATCGCCAATGCCACAAAAATCTGCAGGGGCATAATCCACAAGTAGTGCAGCTGAAGCATCATGTCGGATAACTGCTGCGCATCAACTGCCATGTAGTTCACTATCTGTCCAACTCCATGAGACTGCCTGGCAGAATTTGACAGCCTTAACCCCTTCTTGTACAAAGAAGTAATGAGAGTCGAACGAATGAGCATACCGAGCTTTTGAGTGTGGAAATTGAACTGGTGAGAGCAAAACACTTCTACGAATTTCGCAATCAAAAGTATGATGACAAGGTAGTATCCTTCCAAAAGAGAGGTTCTCACCCCAGAAGTGTAATTAACAAAGCGTTGGATAAGCATCGGGCCAATGTACAACACAGAAAGCCTACAAATCGCGATAAAGGCAGTTAACCCGAGCTGCTTCCAAAAGCAGCGAATCAGCGTCTTCATAACAGGGTGCTTGGAGCCCTCCTCCGGTTTAGGCCAGTTTTGCTCGAAAAGCTTGGACATCACCTCGGCTTTATGATCCGGGGCCAACGAAGGGACATCATCAATTTTCAAAGGCGACTCGTACCCTTTCTTTAGAAGTGGATTCATCCAAAGCCAAAAGGCCTTAGAAACCAGCGAAGCCGAAGCGAATCCACTCACATTGGATTTATCCAACAGAGGCTCATACAACATATCTGAATCCATAACTGACTCAGAATCCTCAACTACAGTAACCCCAGTTGACCCTCTCACCCCCATAACCAGGCGAAACAACGATAAAGCGAATACAATTATCGAACCAATGTCATCCAGCTCCAGCTCAGAATCATGGAAAGATATAAAACGAGTGAGGCTGGAAGCAAAGAACAAGGCTAGAACAAGACACTCAACAATCCAGTAAACTCTAAGAGACAATGGATGAGAAATGGCCTTAAACTTCTTCTCATGAGCCACTAATCCAGCAATAACCAAATGAGTTACTGCTTGAACCAGCCAGAACAATCCATCTACAGTCTTCCATGGATACTCCCCACTTCTAACAAAAACTAGGATGCATACAACAAGTGAACACAGAAATGACACCCCTGTCACTACCAAAGTAAGCTTAAACCAGACATCAGTTTGCACTGCACCAGTCCTTTTATGAATCAGAGGCTTATCGATTTCGGAATTCGAACCCGAAAAAAGTCTCGAAAAGAGCTTTTTTAAGGCAAAAGCCAGGAGGAGAAACAAGAAAAGTATGTTTATGCTGGACAAAAGGGCTCTTTGTGGACATGGAGAAAGGAGAATGAACCTCAGCCATTGGAGAATTGATGATGGCGATGATTCGAGAGCTGAGGCAGAACAAGAAAGTGTAGTGATCCAAGACAGCATCTTGATGTAGTGAACCTGATTCTTTTATGCTGTTCTTTCCTCTTCTCCAATCAGCATCTCTTCTTGATTTCTGCAAATAGAAAAAGCTAAATCTGTTTATGCACTCCAAATAAAACAGCATCTTAGAAAAATCCGTGAAATACTGAAATATTAGCAAAGTATGTATATTTTAAGATGTGAATGGTATCCTATTTTAGGCATGTACATGTACTACAAGAATTAACACAACTACAAATTCTCAAATTCTCAGTACATGTTACCTCAGACATATCAAGAACTTATCTGACAACTCATATATATCATAACTGAAACTTGTACAAACATTACAAACAAGAACAATTTGTGCTCGAAGCGAAAGAAGGAAAAGACGAAACAGAAGGGAAATAGACAAACCAGGGAGATGGAGCATGCAAGAAGAAGGAGAAGGAGGAGAAGTGAGGTTTGGAATGGAGGAAGAAGAGAAGGAAGAAGAGGACAGGGGTATATAATGAATGGATGATTATGTTTTGACCATGACAAAGTATAGTTATTAAAGTTTACCTTGATACGGCCGCCGTATTCATAACAATCATATTTTAAGATCATTTTCATGTTGGGGCATGGTGTAGATGGTATCTGTTTGCCAGTTCACACGTCATGACTGTTGTTTTGCTCCTCAAATCTCTCAAGAGGATATACTAATTTGAGTATAAATGTTTTATGCAGGTTTGAAATTGTTATCCTTTCCTGTTTAATTCCGAGAGGAATAATATGAGATGTTCGGTAGGAGATGGATTGGTATAAATGTTATATGGATGTATACAATCGTCATACGTCTTGAAAACTGATTTTCAGAACCGAATATAAAATGTTGAAACTAATTAAGTATGTTAGAGGCGAGAGTAATGCCCTTAAATGTTATCTTACATTCCATTTTGATGTCGAGTACTCTAGTAAGGGCAAGATTAACCGACTAACGGGACCGTATCTAACATTCTCTCTAATATTAACTCCTAAGTGAATATTAAAGTACGATGGACAATACGAAAAAGTATTAAGGAATTAAAGTAGAAAAATAGGAAGTGATGACTTTATATTTTAGGATAAAAGAATTATTAATGGAAGGTTCAGAAATGAAAGTGGTCAAACAATTGTAGGAGGATGGATTTTATATTAGATGCAGAGGCGGAGTCAAAAATTAAATTTAAGGAACGATAATAATGTTTTGTTAATATAAGGACGAAACATTAAAATTTTGAAAAAACATGTATATATACGTGAACATTTTCGAAATTTAGGGTGCGATTCACCCATATCCATCATCTCTGTATCCGCCCCTGTTTAGAGGTAAACAATATCATTATTATATAATAAAATAATAACTCCAAATTAATTTGTTAAAGTTGAAAATATGAAATGAAACCAAAATGTTGAGTACTTTTTTACGTAAACTGATGGAGTACTATAAAATACCACTGAGTAATAGTGGTATGAACTATGAAGTGGTTTAAAGGTGCTGCGTACTGCTCGATATATTCAACAAAAGTGACTGGGAGCACGTTGAACAGATCTAGCACAAACATACCAAAAATAAATTTCTGAAGAACTTGATCCCCAAGAAATAATGACCTCTCTTATATATTGACCATGACTAAAAAATATTTTTTTAAGGTTTCAAAAGTGACAAGACTTTGAGAAACAAAATTAAGTCTTTCTTTTGTACACTTAAATATTCATATATATTCAATTCAGTTCATATTTTATTAGTTAAAATTTATACTTTTAAAGAAGTTTAATTCCGTTCGGTTCAGTTCAAAAGTTTTCGAGATTTGGAACAGTGGAGTGGAGGAGGAGAATTTGGATATGGCTAGTAGTGCGTGGTGGGTTTGTGACCAGGATTGAAGTTTGGTGCATGTTTTCTTGGAGAAAAATGTAACACAAACCAACATTCATTAATTTTATCCACAGAATCCAAGTACGTGGTATCCAAGTAAAATATGAGGCCATCAAACTCCAATTTTTACAAATTAATATACTAATGACTTGTTTCAACAAAGCCAAGAAGATAACACAAAGAATTTTAAAAACCAGCAGCATTGACTAGTGTCTTGAGTGTCTTGTTTCCTACTCTCTCCGTCCCACGAAACATTACCGTTAGAGTTGGCGCACCGTTTAACAAAATGAGTTAAAGTAATATAGTAAAAATAAAAAGTAAGTAGGGTAGTTTACTTTTTGAGAATGTGTGGTGATAAAGAAGTGTATTGATATTAAAATAATGTTTTAGTGTGTGGGGTAGCTTCTTTATTTGGTAATTGGTAAAGTTTTGTGGGACGTCCGAAAATGGAAAGTGGGTAAAGTTTTGTGGGACAGAGGGAGTAATATTTTTCAATTGAATACCATGACCAATTTAGGTACTAGGTGCACTTCACTTGGTTTGCATGAATTATATAAAGTATATTTAATAAATATTCGAAAATTCAATTAAAAAAATCTGAAAAAACAAATTTAATAAAACTATTCTTATTTCTAAAACCCCTTATGACTATCCCTAAACAACCTTATAGATTATGATTCTGTTAGAGTTCGAACTCATACTTCTAAACCACCTTATGATTTTGAATTTGTGTTATACTAGGTACAAATTATCGAACCACCTTATCACCGTATTTGCAAATTCAGTGTGGGGGATTATTGAATGCATGTAAATGTATCTACTCTAGTTATACTGGTGTCTGGTGGCATGGAATTACTAACAAGGTTGTAAATCTTGCTAAATAATGATGGTTGTTTTATAAAACTGATTTATTTATTTTTAAAAATTTTGTTTATGTTAGCATAAATTGTACTTTTAGTTAGTAGGCTACGTTATTTTCAATTTAAATGCCGGTTCATTTAGTTCAGTTAATTAATTTATGTTTTTTAGTTCACGTATGCATAATTTCAAATTATGCTCCAAATAACTTTAATTCAGTTTAAGTTTATCTAGTTTAGTTCGATTTGGTTTATAGATTCTTAGATTTATGAACCAGATAGTAATAAGCTTACCAAACTTTTGGCACATGATGTTCATGTTGAAGCTTTGGTACTGATTAGATGTCCACTTTCAGAATTCTCTGATATAACTGTTGATGATTGACTGATGATGAAATCATTTATCGTTTGAAAAGAAGTTTACATTTAGAGGTGAATTAAATTAAATGTGGACATTAAATGATCATTAGCCATTAATCACTAACATAATCACAAGGTCAACGTTATTTTCTTCCAGTACTATATTGAGCATTTGAGCCTCAATTTTGAGTAAATATATTTGAACCGAATCCAATTAAATTTAAACCAAATTTGAAGTTAACTAAATGAATCCAAACTAAACACAATTAAACGGCTCAAGACTTCGTTCATGGAAATCTTTGAAACTAACTTAGTTGAAATAAAAATATTAAAGTGAACTAGAAACTTGACCTAAACTGAACGGAACAGAATGGACTTGAACTGAATATAACTGAAATTAAAGTGAAATGAATAGAGTTTAAGACTTTAAGTATCTGTTCAATTCTTCTGAAAATTTCTAATTTGAACTAAACTTAAATGAACTGTATGAACCTTGATTGAAGTTAAATTGACTCGACGCTTAAAGATTCAACCGCCTATTATTTGGAGCAAGAATTTACTCCTACCTTTCTCCTGCGTGTACAGGGTACAGACCGCAATAACAACAAAGACATTGAAAAGCAACTTTTCCATTCGAATCTTGAATTTCTGAGGTGTGTGATATTCAGAAATCTGTGGATGATCTTGCATGAGTGCTGGCCTGCCATAATGAGTAACAGATACTAGTGTGTGGGTGTGGCCTCGGCCATGGCCCTTTAAATAAATATGCAGGCCTCAACAGTTTGGAAAAGCCACTTTAAGTCACACGAAAGTGAGTTCCTTTTCAGCACCTGAATTTCTCCATGTTTCTTTTCAGAAGTGAACCCATACTGGCTGTAGCATTTGTCTATCGTACAGTGCAGGAATATCGCACGAGATCGATCAGCGAGTAGAAGTGGCGAGGCGGAGTGGAGAATGGAAGTTATGGATGAATAACGAACGTTAAATGAATATAGGTGATGAAATTGTAATACGTTTAAAGGGATGATGGAGGCGTAACTATTAGTACACCCGGACCTCTCGCGTAGGATATGACATTTGAGTACCACACGTTGCATTTGAGCATTCCACGTATATAAGGATTAACGGCATAAACTACTGAAAACCATTAAAAAAATCATTTGGTTTACGCTTTTAAAATTTGGAAGTAGTTAATGTTTCACTTCCAAGTTCCAACCACAGTAAAGTGAATTACTATCACTTTTATTTATTATTATAAAACTTAAGAATATTCAGTTAGCGATTGTAATTTTATTATAGTACAATGTACAAAAATGAAAATGATAATTATTAATTTGTAAATTTGAAATGAAAACATGAGAATCATGAGGCGAGACTGTACGGGTGAATTATTTAATTGTTTTAGCATCAATATGTGGCCATGCTAGTTATTAGCCTTAAATGCAAAAAAACATGTTTCATCACCTACTTAAAAAAAAATTATATTTAAATATCCGCTTTTATTACTTGTGGTACCAATTCGGTCATAATTGTGTATACATATCGTTATATCTTCATTTGCAATTCGAATCACAACACCTTCATGACTGTCATGTACTCATGTTTGATATAGAACGATGTCATGCTTGATATAGGACGAGGAGAGATCATATACAATTAATTAAAACTAAAACGTGATCATTTCATCTCCCTATAATTGGTCAAAATACTCTTAAGTCTCTCTTGGGAGAAAAGTAATGCCAAGAAAAGTAAGCATTTGAATAATCAAACTAGCTAATCTTTCACTTTCACAAATGACTAATTAAGTGATTAGTTTTACTTACTGATTGGCTTCTAGAAGACCATGCACTAGATGAACTTATAAATATCTCCTCCAAACTCTAAAGAGAATGTAATAAAAACTTGGAAGAAACCACTTATTTGTGGATTTTTCAAAAAGACTACATAATATCATCATAATATGCGATGGTATTAATACAATGTCCAATGTTATTAATATTACTAATATGATAACATTTAGTAACATTTGACATTGTATTGATAACATCGCATATTATGATGATATTATGTAGTCTTTTTGAAAAATCCACAAATAAGTGGTCTCTCCCAAGTTTTTGTATTACTGAAGAAAAAACTCTTATTGAACATAAAACATCAAAAAGATATATTAAAATTAAACGGAAAATATTTGACTGAACGGAGAATTCATAATATTTGTGGCTTATCTTGTTCGTTTCTTTTCCCAACATTGCATCTGCAAAAGCATGTACAAAACCAGACGAGCCTGACCGGAACTCAATAGGTGGTGGTTCACCAACACACGTGATCTGGCTCACTACCAACCAAACGAGGAGCCCATAATGTTGTATTATTGTTTACGAGGTACATAGCAAAATGTCAAAAATAAAACAAAAATCTGCAGATTAATTTCGTCATTATGCAAATATACAGATCTAGGTATTGTCCTCTGGAGTATATCGACAACAACACCTTTTTTTACCCCCAAATCATCCATAGTTCTCTTTTGACTATTGGAGTCTGTTCTTGAAGTTCGGACCGCGTAGCCCCACTACCTTAGGTATTATACGTAGGGGCTGATCTAAGAATTACTTGATAACTTTTATATACACAATTATTTCGAGAATTTGAGGGTTTGAAACTTGAAAAACAAGAACAATTGCAAGTGACCCGCCCGTGATTATATGCATAGGGGTTGGTTCGGCCCCTGATTATAGGCTTCGATCCGATCCTGAATTACCCAAATTATTTGACCCAAAGTAAATTTTACAAGAAATCTTCTGATGTAAATTTGCTCAAATTAAATTTGAATCTTTGAATTTTATTGTTAAGACCAAATTCATCTTCAGGTGTGATTTTCAAATTGTAGTTAGGGTTATAATGCACAAACGACCAAAATTCGTATTGAGTTACTGACTAGATTTAATATGTCATGAGCATGTCAAAGCGTTTGTGATTGAGTGATGAAATTAAACATCCGAAATCAAGTGGGCTCGAGTTCGATATATAATATAATAGTTGTATTGATAGATCAGTGATCAGTACTGTTGAATAAACTATCACGTTTCGCAAAGGACTATCACAAATTCACAAACCCAAATTAGATGTAGACAAAGTGAATGAATGAGTTTTGTCATGTATTATAAGATCTGCATCATTATGTTAATAATAATGGTCCAGCACTCGATCGATCCAGTCCGTTAAATCTCACACGAATGTCATGCATGACGTTGCGACTTGTGAATGTGATTGTAACATTCACGAGAACAAAAATCACCACGTCTGCTCATGGATTTGGTATAATCTTTTTGTCAGATGTTAGTTAATTAAGTGTTAACTTACACGGTTTAAACTTGTATCGACATAAAATTGACATTCACTTTTATCATCGAATCTGGCACTGTAACAGTTATGAATATATTGTCGGTTTAGATGGTCTTCTCACCTGTGTAATATGATACGATCTAGAAGGACTAGTTGAACTCTAAGTCGGGTTAGTCTTTCATACCTCATGGGTTAAAAAGGATCTGGATGTTCTTGGGAATAGTCTGATTTTGACGGAGACCCCTTCTAGATTGTATTTTTTCGGTGGAGGACTTTTTGTTAGGTTTAGTGAATGTGCAATCCTTTTGCACCATCATACTTGTATATGTACAATAATCTTTGTTAACGATACAATTTTTGCCGTTTCAAAAATAAAATGAATATATTATGTGACCAATTATGAACTAGTTGTTAAAGTTTTTTTTTTGAAACGGTAACATTTCTTTATTAAAATGATAGTACAATACAAAATAATATGTTTCTCGCTATATGCCTGATGCTACAACTCGCGAGGAAATAAGGAAATAAGACTGACTGAAAACTAGCATAATTCAAATCAGAAATGTCGCTCAATGCCAGGGTTAACAAGGAGTCATGCTCCAATACTTGTCACACTTTCAAGCACACAAGATATAAAGTTTCTTACAAAATCACCACCACCATTTGTTGAAATATCCACAATAATTGAGACTCGAGTGTTCAGCTGAAACACCACGTACACAGATATAAAATGTTCGATTTCTGAAATGAGATAACGTTAATAATTGTTGTCCTGTAGCTAGGTGGAATAGTTAAAACTTGGATATTACCTCGGACTTCGAAATGATGTTACCTTCTCATCTGAGTAGACGATGATTTCTTCAATTTTCAACAAAGTGATAATGTAGACCAATAATTACTGGTGCAGGGTCACACTCACACTAATACTGTCATTAATTACTTAATTAGGAAGATTAAGCTAGATTCCAGATGATGTAAATTTGTAATTGTGATTAGGTGGATTAGTTTGTTATATCTCATGTTATAATAACAATTACGATAACGACACGCACTTAAATCTGCTCGTATCATTCAAGATTGAAGGATTATGAATCTGAGCTAACTAGCTTGATGCTATCATATATACACGTCGAAAAGCAATTGAACACTTAAACGACGTATTTGATTTCGTTTATCATGCACCTATAGTCTATAGCCACGTTAGCTAAAAGAAAGTTGCGATAGATATGAGCGGGTCTACGATACGAACTTTAACATACATTTCGAGAGTTCGAGAAATTCAAGAATTGAAAATCCTAAATATTACTCATAAAAAGTTTATTTTAAAAACTTTAAGAGAGTAAAAGTTTTAAAAACTGTAAATATAACCTGTATAAGAGTCTAGACGCCGCCATATGCCTATCCTAGTTCCGTCCCCGACAATAAAAGCTTCATGGCACATTGAAAACTCGGATAAATATAGAAAATGTTATGGTATTGTGTCCAATGCAATTAAGTTTTCACCAAGATTAGAAAATATCAACCATGTAAGTTTAGACTTTTGTTACATTGTGAGACCGAGAGGTCTCTTCATTTGTACTACGATATGTACAAAAAGTGGAAAAGTTCATTTGTACTACTACCTACTATGACAATATATTTATACCTTGTCCCATGCATGTTCGGAAGTCGGGCAATTCTGATTAGTGATGAGTATTTCGATACTCGAGCAGTCGAGCTCAAGCTCGACTCGTTCACATAAACGTGGGATAAACACGAGCTCAAGCTTGGTTCGAGCTCGAAAATTAATTTGCCTTATAACAAGTTTTATCGAGGGTTTTTCTTTTTTGATTTAACGAGTTTTTTTCAATATAATAGTAAGGCTTACCGAGCTTTATCGAGCCGAGCCGAACTCGGATTAAACTAATGAGCATAAAACGAGGCTCGAGCTCGGCTCGTTTACCTTATCGAGCGAGCCGAACTCGAACCTTAACAAGTCGAGCTGAGCGAGTCCTAAATAAGGCTCAGCATATGAGTACTAATTCTAATGTCATTGAATACCACGTTTTTGCTCATTATTGTAACTCAATACATATTCCTTCGGTTACGTTAGATTGAATAATTCAAGCGTGATCAAAGTTCGAAAAAAGTCCTTCGGTTTTCAGACACAACTTCATATACTTAAATGAACTTGTTTCTAGAACATGATTTTCTTCATCACTAATTACTCCTTTGATATACTAATACAACCACGTATG
>JAYMSL010001594.1:0-16641 GCA_036897195.1 Plantago coronopus
AATTTCATATTTACAAAAACAGTCCTTAAAGTTACTAATTATAAAAATAGGCCCCAATTTGGTGGTCTTTTTCAAAAGACCACTTTTGAGTGGTCTTTTTTAAGAATTTGTATTATGTACCACATTACAATTGCATATTCATCTCTTTAAAAGTACTTATTACGAGGAGAAGGTTATCCAACTTATATGTTGAGTTCAGAATGTGTGGTACGAGTAATATTTCAACATTATCTTTTATAATTCTAATAATCATCGCTAAGGGTAACCAAATTCAATCAACTACATAAAATTAATTTATATTGTACTTCGAAATAGTTTTAAATACTTCTAATCACTTATCATCGTACAATATTTCACCATTTTTTCTAAAACACTACCGAATATGTAAAACACATGTTTTCTAAGAATGCAAAACATATCTTATAACTTTAATTTAATCCATAAATTCAGGAGAGAATTTGATGATAGTCAAAATTCTTGCAATTTTTAGTTTTTTACAAGTGAAGTGGAATATTTGTGGAAGTGGGGCCTTAAGAATTGATTTAAATTTAATCCAATGGCTGTTATGAACAGTAATATATGCTCTGTCCACTTACCAAAGCTAAGTTATATCCGTGCCTAGTGTTTAAGAAATTGGTCAATGAGAATTAGTGCTCGTTAATCTAGATCTATAACAGTAGAGATTATTATAATGAGGTTTGCTAATGATAATTTAATCAAGAATGGGAATCAGTTAATTATGAGCAAGTGTAAACTAGAGAGAATATTCAGCTTTTCCCAATGCGACAAAAATACCCTTCTGCCTAGGGTTTCACCATTTAGCACATTGAGGCACCCTTCCCCACTATTTTATACTAGTATAATCCACTCTAATTACTTCAGTTTAGTGTAACCAATTTACATAAAACTCCATCTTAAAACTTCAACATTAACGCTCCAAGTGAACGTCACCTGACTAATTGCGTCTCGAGTTCGAGACTTCCGAATGTGAAGAAATGTCAGTAGGGAGTTGTCATGTGATGTGTGATCAGATAATGTTGAAAGTAGAGTGTATCACCGGAAAACATAACTACACTCTACGAGCATAAAATCAAATGGATTTTAAGTATTTAAATACACAGTTAAGTTGACTGGAGTTTGACCAGTCCGTAAGTTTAAGAGAAGCATGATTAATTAAATAATTTTTTGTTTTGAGTATTGAGTATTGATAAAAGAGGGAGTCATAACTCATGAGGGTGGTCGAGTGATAAAGATGTTGGAGTAGCAAAAGAGAGGTCGGGAGTTCGAATCCTAACAAATATTAACTATATGAGTCATCTAAAAAATTAACTATATGAGTACCAAATCATTAAAATATAACTACATAAGAATAGTAAGTGTATATTCGACTTAGGATGGGCATAACGGAAGTAAACTGAATACAACCGAAATTATGTTGAAGTGAACAAATTCTAATATTTATACTTTTGATGGAATATTTTGTTGTAAAAATAAGGAAATATGAAGGGTTAGTTAAAAATATTTCCGAATAAATAAGGAGAGAGAGTAGTGTTGATCACTGTATACTTTGGTGTGTGCATAAACTTTCCAGTTTGCTTTTAAAATTGGACACACTGTCCACATCAGTATCTGTGATGCCTTGGCCTTATGCTTTGGACTTTTGTAGCGTGTTTGTTTCTACTGGTGTACAAAAAGATGCCCCATACCCCTACCCAGTTCTGTGTGTGAACTAACTACTCTCTCCTAATCTTATCAAATTCTTCAACAAATTCTCCTTTTTTTTAATCTTATTTTATGTTATTTTATTGCTGTGTCTGGGTATTTTAAAAGATTTATGGTGGTGATTGTTAGTTGTTACTCTGTTCTGTAGCTGTTAATCTTGAAAGGATTGGCAGTATACTGTGTGAAGAAGAAGAAGAGATATACATCTCTGTTTATCACTAGCATTCTATCATTTATTCAAAATTGGCAAATAGAATTTTGTTGGGATACACACACATACAAACCACATGAATTTCACACTGTAACAAATCCCATTCTGCCCAGATCTCAAGAATTCTCTCTCATAGTATCTGGTCCTTTCTCTCTGCATTTGCTTTCTTCAAAAAGGCAGCTTTTTTGTTCATCTGGGCTTTTTTCTATTTAGTGAATCTTGTGGGTTCTTTAAAAAGGTCTTAAAAGAGGGAATGTTGAAGTTATTTTAGGGACAGGAGTGGGAGGTGAGCAAGTTTTGAGTGTATTGTACACAATATAAGTGCATTTGCTTTATGGGGTTCTGATTCTGGTGGTTGCTTTTTGTAGTTTGTCTTGTTTGTCTGGAGTATAAGAAGGTTGAGTTTGTGAGTGAGGGAGTAGTTGTGTGTTGGATGAAAGTGGGTTGGATTGTTGTTCTACAAATGGAATAGAAAGTGTGCAGAGGAGGTGAGGCTTTAATGGAGGTTTTGTTAGCAATGGGAAGAAGGTGGATTTTGGGAGTGGTGGTTTTGGCATTGATGGCAGTAGGTGGTTTTTCAACACTTTCTCCTTCTGGTGTCAACTATGAAGGTAAGGTTATCTTCTTCTTCTGGATTGAAATCTTTCTATTGTTTGTGTGATTGCTGTTCACATTAAGTTTTCTGTTTTTGGATTCAAATCTCCAGTTGATTTTGCTTGCTATTTTTGGATAAGTTTTCTGTTTCCATGAGATTCAAATTGCAGTACCCCACTAGCTTATCCTTTTCTTTTCTTACCATTTGCTTGCTCTGTAGTGGTTAAAAAACTAAATTAAATGACAATGGCGTTGATACTACTACTATTCCTGATATATGGAAGAAGAAAAACTGATAAACCTTGTTGATGTGAATTGATGCAGTTGTGGCCTTGATCTCTATTAAAAATGGTTTACATGATCCATTTAATGCTCTGGAGAATTGGGATGCAAATTCTGTGGATCCTTGTGGTTGGAGGATGATTAGTTGCTTCCAAGATGGCTTTGTTTCTGCTCTGTAAGTTCTGAATCTGAGTTTGAAGCTTTGAATTGCAAATGTTCATGTACTGATACTTGGTGGTAATCGTTTATTGGCTCAGAGGGCTACCAAGCCTTGGCTTATCCGGGACGTTATCGCCGGCAATTGGAAACCTCACTAATTTGCAGTCTGTGTAAGTTCCGTGCTTGTAGCTTGTTCCTGCCTCTCAGCTGTTAGCTCCTCTATATGGTTGAAAAAGTCATGCCTAAAAATTTGCCGGTTTAGTCATGTCAGTTTTCTGAAAACTGGGCTGCAGCGTTTTCTGGAAACAGAATAGGGCTTATATGAAACAACTAATGGGAAATATAGCTTAATCTAGACTTGATTTATGTGAACTTACTGGAAAGAATCTGAATGATTTGTTATTGTAAAAAGTTGGTTGATACATGTTCAGCTGGTTACTCTACTCTTGTGCTATTCACTAGTATTTCTAGAATTCTTTTTGCTACTCTTTGGTGTTTTGTGCACGCCCAGGTTTTGCAAACGGTCCCTTAGTGCTATTCAATCACTCAAATTTGCTGTTCTGAACATTGTAGGTTGCTGCAAAATAATTTAATCACCGGTCCAATTCCAGATGTTATTGGCAAGCTAGAAAAGCTTCAGACACTTGATCTCTCAAATAACAAGCTTGCTGGTGGAATACCTGATTCTCTAGGGGATCTATCTGAATTAAATTATCTGTGAGTCGCCGCGGCTAATTAGACCTGTGAAAGGATATTTATTTTCAGTTTTCTTTTGACTGATTCCTGTATTTTTGTTATTCTTTGAGCAAGTCAGGCGGCTTAACAATAACAGCCTTAGTGGACCTATACCGGACTCCCTGTCGAAACTTGAGAGCCTCAGTCTCGTGTATGTCTTATGCTTGGATGAATTATACCTTTTTTCATGAAATTTTCAGTTTGTTTTCGTAAACCAGTTGAACTTACATTGGTATGAATGCTCACAGGGACCTTTCCTTCAATAATCTTAGTGGTTCCTTGCCGAAAGTTTCTGCTAGAACTTTTAAGTGAGTTGTCTTTCTGCTTTCAGGCCTGTCCCTCTTTGCACTATGTGTGCATTTGTGTGCATTGTTATTAACGGACATAATTGCTTAAATTGTCTTGTAGAATTGTTGGGAATCCATTAATTTGTGCGCAAGCCTCACAAAACAATTGCTCAGTTGTTTTCCCAGAACCATTATCATTTCCCCCGGATGCCATGAAAGGTTAAGATTCTCCCTCTCCCAATTATCTTTTGTCCTCCGTGGAGGTTACCCTTTTGGATGTAGTGTTAAATATCTATTTTCTTTGCAGATAATTCAAAATCTGGAGAAAAACATCATGTTGCTATTGCTTTTGGAGTAAGTTTTTGTGGGGCGTTCATAATAATTACAATTGGATTCCTAGTATGGTGGCGATACAGACGTAACCAGCAGATATTCTTTGATGTTAATGGTATATTTTTGAATGGTTATTTTGTGATTAAGTTAATGTGCTCTGTATATTTCCATTGGACCCTTCTGCTGATACTGAGCAAGTCATGTACTCTTTGGCAGATCAATATGATCCAGAGGTACGCTTAGGTCATCTCAGAAAGTACTCTTTTAAGGAGCTCCGAGCTGCAACCGACCATTTTAACACAAAGAACATACTGGGGAAGGGAGGTTTCGGCATTGTTTACAAGGGCCGGCTAAGCAATGGGAGTGTGGTGGCTGTGAAAAGGTTAAAAGACTATAATGCTGCTGGTGGTGAAATTCAGTTTCAGACAGAAGTAGAGCTGATCAGCTTAGCTGTCCATAGGAATCTTCTTCGTCTTATGGGATTCTGCTCCACTGAAAATGAGAGGCTTCTCATTTATCCTTATATGCCGAATGGAAGTGTGGCGTCTAGACTGAAAGGTCAGGAATTCATTACGTTGTTGGCACATGTACTGCTAATGAACCATTGTAACTTCCCCTGTCACATTCAATTCAAACTTGCTCATGAATCATGATGTTTTCATACAGATCATCTTCACGGCAGGCCAGTATTAGACTGGTCCAGGCGGAAAAGGATAGCATTGGGCACAGCAAGGGGATTGGTTTATTTGCATGAGCAATGTGACCCCAGAGTTATTCATCGAGATGTCAAAGCAGCCAATATTTTGTTGGATGAAGACTTTGAGGCCGTGGTTGGTGATTTTGGATTGGCAAAGCTGCTGGATCACCAAGATTCTCATGTTACCACAGCTGTACGTGGCACCGTTGGCCATATTGCTCCCGAATATCTGTCAACAGGTCAATCATCAGAAAAGACTGATGTTTTTGGGTTCGGAATCTTACTTCTTGAACTCATTACAGGCCATAAGGCGGTAGACTTTGGGAGAGGTGCCAACCAAAAAGGAGTGATACTCGACTGGGTATTTACATTTTCCCTCTAGAGACTGACCAAACTTTGCTTTACATGTCCACATTGGTTCTGTTATTTGCTGTATTTGAAATTTCTGTAGTCCATCTTTTATGTGATGCAAATGTGTTAACACTGTTAAGCTAATTCGTAGTCTAATCTGCGTATGAGACTTGAACTAATGTTGTACCCATAACAATTTCATCTACCATTCTTATTCAGGTTAAAAAGCTCCATGAAGAAAAGAAGTTGAATCTTATGGTAGACAGAGACCTATTGAACGATTTCGACAGAATGGAGTTGGAAGAAATGGTTAAGGTAGCCCTTCTTTGCACTCAGTTCAGTCCTTCACAAAGGCCTAAAATGTCGGAAGTGTTGCGAATGTTAGAAGGTGATGGATTAGCGGAAAAGTGGGAGCAATCTCAGAAGGCTGAGACACCAAGGTACAGATCATACGATTATCACCCCCCTCAAAGATACTCCGACTTGATAGAGGAATCCTCGCTTGTAGTAGAGGCTATGGAACTTTCAGGGCCAAGATAGCATTCGACATTTGTTACACGATTGTCTAATCTGATGTTTTGTCGGTATGGTCAAATGAATATGGTTATGTTTATAGTAGTGGAAAAGAAAACCAACCATGTATTCATGTGTGTATAAAAGAAAGGAAATCCATGTACAAACATTTTGTTCAAATTGTTCAGAGCAGTGAGTATTAGATTGGTCAATTATAGCCATTTAGCCAGGTGTTCTACTGTATAATCTCACTTATATCTAAATAAATCTCGAGGCCATATGAAAGTCTTAAGTTCGAGTCGTGTGAAAATAAACCTACTGTTTCTCTGATACAAATACAGTGCAATAGAGTTTTATGGTTGAGTTACATATTCGTGATTGAAAGCTGGATCTGGAGAATGTTGTTCAAAAGCATTCAAGATAACACCAATCTGGAGACTAAATCAAAATCTCTTATTCAATACAAAGCAACAGAACAACAACAATACAAAGAACTAGTGTACAGAACATAAAGGAACAAAAGCCAAGAGAAGACTCAGCAGAGTCCATTGCCGTTTGCGTGACTTGCCGGTTGCTCGGAATCAGCCTAAAGATCAGGCCCTCTTCTCCGAGCAGAGTAGTTGAGTGTGAAGTGAACACAAATCCAGCTCACTCCAAATGCCATGGTTTTTCAAGAACCATGAAACTCTTCATCCCAACACATTTTTAGCTTTCAGCTTTTGTTAAACAGCTTCAGCTTTTGTTGTTATTACACAAGTGGGATTTACATGAAGCTGAGGGGAGTTTGGTTATGGATAGAAGGGGGTTTAAATAGGCAGTGATGGTGTTAAGGATTCAGCAGGTTATCATTACATCAGCTTCCACTATATGTGATTCAGGTCTTATCTGGTATTCACCATAAAAAGCTGGTGCTTTTTTGCTAAGCTTTCCATAAGTTGGATTTACTCTGATGATTAAAGATTTCTTCAACTTTTTACTATTATGGCTGCTTGTTTAAGAAGTCTAACCACATATCATTTCATCATACTGTTTGAGATGACTCACATTGCTTTGGTGGGGCTGAGTTCTTGGTTTTACTTGAGTTTGGTAGTTAGCAGAATGATTGATTCTTATAAATTTATAATGGTTTCGTTAATCTTAATATCACTTTCAACCGCACCTACAACACTTAGAATATACACGCGTGATTCTCATACATAGTTTTATGTGTTGAAATGTGTCTAGTAGGTGCACTGGTCATAAGATAATATCGAACTTTCCTATCAGAATACTGAATTAAAAGGTTAATTACGTATTACTACAAGTCGGTAACTAAACCTAAAACCTAGGTTCATTTTCAACCTTTTTCTTCATGGGGAAGAAAACACAAGCATGGCTTGATTTGATTTTAAGGCAGGAATTACTTGCATAGTCATGAAGAGGCTTTACTTGTTTGGAAAGAGATTTGTGTACTACTAGAAACTTTTTTTTAATGCTCATTCTTATTATAAATATAAATTTATAATTTATAATTAAATCTATACCACAAATTATATTTACTTTAAAACCTTAGAAACAAGTCTTATACACATTACACATACAACTTCAAAGAACACGTCTATCTTCACACAAATGACGAAAACTATAACCCGAAAATAGTAGTATTTCATTATTTTAATTTAATTATTTTTTACCTTTTGATAATGAGAATAATAGTGTAGACATTTGCCACATGTAACATGCCTACTTATAATTTACCACACAATATTCCATGATAAGTTTTATTTTGATTTTCAAATTTCTTTTTATAGCCTACTTTTGATAATTGGTGTCCTTTTATCTTAGGTATGTCAATAGTACAGTTTCTCCACTAGTTTATGCTGATTGACACTTTTTCTCCAACCTTGTAATACACCAATTATAATCCTCCCACTAATTCTACACACGTGTCGATCACTAGCACGTCCATTAGGCTAATTAATATCAATATTTGCATTAACAATCTTCCTAATACGGATCAACTCTCGCCGCTTCTCATTTAGCTTAGCCCTTCCCCTCATCAAAGCATCATGCCATCCATACACGCAGTTGGTAATACTTTTCTCCCAATCAATAGATCGGATTCAAATTGTCATGAGATAAATGTGAAACCATTATTGATCACTCCATTTACCACTTTCCCAAATAAGGAATCATCACTCAATTTGTAATCTACTAATATCTTACATTCCACACGATCTGCGTCCACGTATTATAAAAAGTAATACATAAGTACACAATTATGTTCATATTAATACATAAAATAATGAATTTTAAAAAACTGTAAAAGTAAATTCACGAGTATTTAATTTTAAACTCTAAAGTGTTGCAGTCTAGTCAAAGATAAACTCTACGAGTTGAATTTAGGTCTACCATGGACTACGTCAAAGATAAACATGGCGACTCTAAAAATTGAGTTTGGTCTAACAAATGCTAATTCGTTTCACAATCCTACAATCAATCTACTATTGCTACTTTCGCAAATACTAGTATATCTTTTGTGCATGAACAAGTGAATAGCATGTGAAATGTACAGAATGGTTGAAATCCAACACATAGATTATCCACTAGTGAGATGCTTTACAGAAGGCCCTATTTCCCTTTCTTGCAAACAAACAAACCCTAGCAATTAGCATGTATACGTTCTGATTAATAATTAATTACCCCGATTACGTCAAATTACACTATCTAAAGTGGTCGAATAATATGTTGTTAAACATTTGACTTCTGATTTCAATTTGCAATGAAAAGTTAGATTCCAGTTCGCATATGTGCTTGGAGAATCGATTTCGTTTGAAATCAAATTAACACTTCGTTAGAAAGATTAACGAAAGTATTTATCGAAATACAATTCAGTTACATACAATTCAACTAGCGTATTGTCTTCATTTGTTAGCATACGTCAACACTATTCGATTTACTAAACATTTTGTTAGCTAATTAAGTGGATGTGTATAAGCTTAGAAAACTTGCCCTTTGGAAGGGACATATAATTGCACACCATTTCACGATTAGTATACTTGGGGAACATTGGATGTTAATGTAAACAGAGTAGGCCCATCCATAAAGTAATAAGTGGTTTGTTAATTGGGCTCTGAATATATACGTTTAAAGGATAAGTAGTGATAATTGAGTATGGCCCATTATAAAAGTCTCATTTCATCCCACAACCTCAATGGGCCTTTTTCTCTAACCAAGACACCAAAGAGGGCTCAAGAGGTACTAGGTTGGATGATATGTTTCACAGGGACTATTTCTACTCCAATATTATTTTTTTCGAGAATCAGATTATATATTGATAATATGATGAACAAAGTTACAAATGTTTATCCTATTACAATCAAACACACTGCCACAACTAAACAGGTATATCACATATTCCATCAGCATTTATGAGAACTCCAGAATCCAACTTATGTGCAATTGTGTTACTAGTTCTACCAATATGCGTGAAACGAACTGAAACTAACTGTCCAGCCGCAACATGAATTGCATCAACAATATGACCAGCCACCCCGAGATCTTGTCCAGTGGCATTAATCAGATCCACAGCTGTTTTACAATCACTTTCAATACATATGTTTTGCCAACCCATATCAGTCACCAAGTCGAGTCCTGCTTTTATAGCTAATATTTCTGCAACTTCAGCACTCAGCACATAACCCAGCTCCCTCTGCCTCAAATGTAAGACATTTTGGCAATGATCATGAGCAATCATTCCAACAGTAGCCACACCTGAAGAAGAATTGAATGAGGCATCCACATTTAGCTTGACTTCATGGACGAGCGGAGGTGTCCATTGTCTGTCCAATCTCCGAGGTCAATGCACTGCAAATTGTGTTTTAGCAACATCATATCGCTCCAGAAAGCCTCTAACAAAGGACAGTAGTTTTGATGGCTCTGCAGCTACGTTCTCGTGAAATTTACGGTTCCTATGGAACCATATACTCCAACAAAAGACCACAAACTTACGAAACTCCTGACCTTGTAACTGTTGTCGGACAGAACTAACCCATTCCCACACCTCAGTAGCTGAACTGAGAATCGAATGATTTGGTAACCCCGACATGGCCCAGACAACACGAGCAAAAAGGACAAGAAAGAAACGTATGTAGAGTATGTTCATTCGCAGAAGAGCACAGCGCACACACATTATCTATAGGCACATGTCTACTCTCCAGATTCTCAGCAAATGGTAGAACACCCCGCAACAGACGCCAGAAGAAGATCTTGACCTTATTGGGCACATCCAATTTTCACACAAACTCCCAATTCCTTTGATTCTACTGAATACTTGGACCAGCCGCTTGTGAACTATGAATATCTGCTTTCATTCTTCGGGCCACATAGTATGCCGACTTGACCGAGTAATAACTAGATTTCGTAAAAAACCACCTACGAGTATCATCGCTGTGCACTCCAATATTATATATTGTGTTTTTCTTATTTGAATTCTCAAACTTCACCGAATATTTGAAGATGCAAAAAGTTTTAACAGCCGTTAACAAAACAGCTATTATTGTGTAAAATGAGAAATTTTTCAAAAGGTTTTGGAGCGACTGGAAGAGTTTAAAATGTATTTTACTCTCTATCACACCCTATTCATAATTTCTCTTAATTGACTGTCTTCCTACTCTCCGTCGGACTGCGTGTCCATGCTTTTGTGGTCTCATGTGCTCTGGACTTCTACAAAATGCGTGGGTGAGAAAATCGTTGACTGTGCATTGCTGTCAAGCACTGGACGGCGTTTTCAACCCGCTTGCAGTGCAAACTTGCAGGTTTCATCCTCTAAGTCGAACAGCACCCTCGTTCCTTCGTGCCTTGAATGGCTAACACTCAAACTTCGCCAAAATGTGCCAAAATAGCACACTTTAAGCACTCAAATCGTCGAGTTCATGAACTTACCTACTAAATATGACAATCACAAAACAAAATAAATGAGATTTTTTTTTGAAACGGCAAAAATGTATTTTATTATTAATTCAAGAGTTTATGTTACAATCCACAACACCACCCTATCCAAACTTAGTCATGAGACCCATCTCGTCGCCTCCTTAAAAACCTTCAAGGAGAAAACCCATCGGGATAAAAACCCCAAAGGAAAAAAAGACTACAACCGAAGATGGCACCAAGTCCTGACAAATAACTTCACATATACCAAAATAAATGAGAATAACTTTACACAAACCAAATAAACTAGCTAGAAGACAAATAGACACAAAAGCTAGTAAAAATGATAAGATAACACGACAATTATGGTGTCATCAGGGATAATAAGTGAAGTTTGTTGTCAAATAAAACCTCGAAAATCAAATTTATTTCAAATATTTGGTTGGAGTAATTTGCAATGAGTATACGTGAAAATTTTCGCCAAAACATCTAGTTAGCCAATATTTTTTGTCTAATACTTCCTCCATTTTCAAATAAATATGTTTATTTATCTAACTTAATTTGAATATTATTGCCTGATTTTTCTCATGATCATTTCATAGTTACATAAATTGCCATAGACCTGTCAAAGTAAATCGTGAACTATTAATAGAAATACTTGACTGACTTACCATAGATTCAGTCAAAACAAATCATGAAACAAACTGTTGGGTATATTCTAATTATAACTACCCATTGATTATGTCAAAACAAATCATGAACTATTTATAGAAACACTTGATCTACTTAAATCAGATACACTATATACTCTCGAATATTCCATATTCCACGTATATTTAGTTAAATATGCCATGCTGTGATATCTATATAAACAATTATCTGTAATTGTTAGTTCAAATATTCATACTTATCAGTTTATTGTATCGAGTGTACGAGTAATAGCAAGCAAGGCGCAGGATAGCAAAATGTGTGTGGAAGGTAAAATGGTGCTAATGATTTTAGTTGGTATAGTGTTGAATGTTGCGGTTCTATGCAACGGAGGAATCACAAGCAGGTATCTAAGGCAAGTAGAGAAGTCTTGTGACTTGCCACTAGACAGTGATGAGTTTAAGGCTCCTGATGGCTATAATGCACCTCAACAGGTTATTAATTAATGTGTAATTTTAAATATTAATATGTACATTTCACACAAAAAAATTGATTGGTTTTTTTTTAATTATTATTTTAGGTGCATATTACACAAGGAGATCATGAGGGAAGAGCAGTGATTGTATCATGGACTACTGTTAATGAACCGGGTTCAAATATAGTTCTGTATTGGCCTGAGAATAGTGAAATCAAGAATGTTGCAAAAGGAAAATTGACAAGTTACACGTTTTTCAATTACACGTCTGGTTATATCCATCATTGTTTCATCAAGAACTTAGAGGTGCAATTTTCATCTTGATTTCATGTTATAAAGGAAAAATATATGTGCATGCTAGTTGACTTCGACATGAAACTTTTTTTCATTCTGCAACAGTTTGATACGAAGTACTATTATGAGGTTGGAATCGGTAACACAACGAGAACCTTTTGGTTTTTCACTCCCCCAGCTCCTGGTCCGGATGTCCCATACACTTTTGGCCTAATAGGTACTTGTCTTTATTTCAACATTTATTAGTTTATGATTTTGACTGTCTTGAATTGATCAAATGAAGTAAATATATTCATTAGTACTACTTTTTATATCGGTTACAGGGGATCTTGGCCAAACTTATGATTCCAACAAGACCCTTACACATTACGAGCAAAATCCTAAAAAGGGACAAGCTGTCTTGTTTCTTGGGGATCTATGCTATGCAGATGTTTATCCTAATCACGATAATGTGAGATGGGATACTTGGGCAAGGTTTGTTGAAAGAAGCGTGGCATATCAACCTTGGATTTGGACAGTTGGAAATCATGAAATGGACTGGGCTCCTCAAATTGTGAGTCTCTTCTAACTTCATTACCATTCAATGTTTCACTTTTTGCCGAATGTCCTTACCATAAATATCGATCAACTCTATTTGCTATAGTAAGTTCTATACTAAATGTTTACTATATTTAATGGATTCTAACAAAATTCCCGTGATATATGCAGGGTGAGAAGAAACCATTTAAGCCTTTCACTCACCGTTATCCGGTCCCGTACAGAGCATCAGATAGCACGGCTCCATTTTGGTATTCTATCAAGCGAGCTTCGGCATACATCATTGTTTTATCATCCTATTCAGCATTTGGTAAGAGAGGAAGATAAACTCTAAACAACTGTTTTGCATTTAAAATTATATTTGAAAAATATATAGGACTAGTCATTGTATTGTGTATAAACGATGAGTTCACAATTTTCTGTACAATCTTGTAGTACGTCGGGATTTATACGATTCATGCACTAATGAAATTTGATGTAAAATCTTATCACGTTATCTTTCAATTCATGAAGGGATGTACACACCCCAGTATGAATGGCTTCTAGCTGAACTTCCCAAAGTCAATAGAACTGAGACACCATGGTTGATTGTTCTCGTCCATTCTCCATGGTACAATAGCAACAATTATCATTATATGGAAGGCGAGACCATGAGAGTCATGTTCGAGGCATGGTTTGTTGAACATAAAGTTGATGTGGTAATTGCAGGCCACGTTCATGCTTATGAACGAACGGTATGTGGTGTCCTAACTTATTATTAATGTTCACTATAATAATCACATCATATTAATGTAACATGATGACTTATCAAGTTTATTACAGGAACGAGTGTCAAACATTGCGTACAATATTGTAAACAAAAATTGCAGTCCGATACGTGACCAGTCTGCCCCTGTATACATTACCATTGGAGATGGAGGAAATATCGAAGGCCTAGCTAACAAGTAAGAATATACAAGTTTATTTAGATGAAATGAACAGATCTATAAGCTCGATGAAGGCAATATGCATTTAATTATAAAAGTATAATAGAGTATGAGAAAAGAATCTTGTCGGTAATGTGTTTTTCTTGACTTGTAGCATGACTGAGCCACAACCTGACTACTCAGCATTTCGTGAAGCAAGCTTTGGTCATGCCACCTTTAAAATCTATAACCGCACTCATGCTCACTACAGTTGGCACCGTAATCAAGATGAATACGCTGTTGAAGCTGATTCCATGTGGTTTTTCAATAGATACTGGCATCAAGTTGATGATTCGACAACTTGTAGTTGATGATAAAACTCGATCGGTATATGTATTTGGTCGATCGAGAAAAAATTCAATACTCTTCTCGTTGAAAAGTGTTAATAAGCTAGGACTGGACGTCCCTGGACGGCATAAATAACACCGTATGCACCTGAATATGTTAGAATAAGTGAATGTCGCTAATGTGGACAATCTGTCTCTGTAACTAGAGAGAAAGTTCAAGGAATGTCTGGAGACAAGAACGAAGAGTGCAAATCGACAGATCTCCATATCCCAACTACATTTGTTAATAATTATAAGTAGTTTGGTGAAATAAGAGTACGAAAAGGATAATCGTGATTTGTAAATATGTCTGAAATAATAATATGAGTTAATTTTCCTTTATATATGTTCTCATCAAAGTTATTACTTATTCTTTGTTATAACTTGTTTATACATTAAATGAGTTTATTTCACCATTTGAATATATTAAAACAAATGTGAATGCCCATAATTATTCTATTATTTGGATGTTTGATTGTTAGCTTAAAACTAGTAGATTTTATAAATTAACTATGGTGGCTTATTGAAAAATAAGGGGAGCATTTGTTTTTGACACCGTATAAAACAAATTACCTTAATAATTATCTAAATAGTTACATCCAAATAAAGTAATTTATATGTGCTCAATTTCAACTGCATATATCAAATAAACTAATTTTGCTAATTAAACATACTTTTTTTCCTTCTGTGTTTTAGTGGCTAATCTGGGATGTTTTTATTAAGTAACTGGGAGTTTTAGTATCTAGACTTTTTAATTCTTGGTGTTTTTAGTATCTGGTTTTTTAAATGTTTGGTGTTTTTAGTGTCAAGACTTTTTAATGCTTGTTTTTTTTAGTGTGTGGACTTTTTAATGCATGTAAAAGTGCATTTTCCTAATAGTTAGGAAAATATGTATTATTATTTTTTTATCGAAGGAAAATATGTATTTTCAAGAGATCAACTTTGGATGAAATGTTTCACACGGACAAGTTTCTACTCCAATTAATTATGTATTGTATTTTTCTGATTTGAATTCTCAAACTTTATCGAATATTTGAAAACACAAAATTTTAACAGTTGTTAACGAAACAACTGTTACGGTGTAAAATGAGATTTTTTTTTTCAAAAGGTTTTGGAGCGAGGGGAGAGTTTAAACTGTATTTTACTCTCTATTACACCCAATTCATAATTTTATCAGCATGATTAAATGGACCTAAATTTAAGTTGAAAAAAAACAAAGACTAAACTACGAGGGGTTTTTCCCATTGGGTTTTCTCCTCGGGGTTTTTTAAGGAGGCAGAAATTGACCGGGTTCGTTGGGTCCAGAGTCATGGAGGAGGGAGTTGGGTTGCGAGGTTCTGGTGATTACCTTGGAAGTGAGGCATCTTTGATGCTTAACTCGCTTTGTACATATTTTACCTTTTAATAAAAATTTTGCCGTTTCCAAAAAAAAAGTGTTTACAATATGTTTCAACAATTTACATGTTTTGATGAATTCATAAATATCATTTAAATATAAGCTCGCCCGGATATTTGCGAAGTCTCTTTGTAGATATTCGCATTATAACCATATGGTAATAAGGTCATTCATTCTGGTCAGTGTTGTGTTGTTCCTCTTAATGTGCTACTTGTATTGAGATTAGATGACTATTCAGATCAGTTAGAAACTTAGAATACGAGTAGGGGTGTACATTAAAAAAAATCCGCCCGCACCATCCGCCAATCCGCCCGCATTTAACCCGCACCCGCCGGTTAGAATTTTAGCAAAAACCGTAGCGGTTAACAAAATGGTATACCCGCCTTGGGCGGGCGGGTGGCGGTTAGGCATTTGTCAACCCGCAACCCACCCGCCCTTTCCAAAGTTTTTATTTTTAAAGAAATTTATTAATAGTCTAAATGTCTAATACTCCTAATTATATACTAACTATACAAGTATACACTATACACTACTACTACGTACAAGTTACTACTATTAAACTACTTTTAGTTTTATACTTTACTAATTAGAAGTAATTAGTACTAGAGTACTACTGTCTACTGTACTAATTAGTTTGGCAGACTTGTATTGGCACAATACTGTCTACAGTCTACTTTTAGTTTTACTACTTAAAATTTTTGGATAAGTATTAGAATTTTGGGACAGTACTAATTAGTCTTTATAATTTGGAATTTTGGATAAGTATTAAAATTTCGACTTATTTCATAATTATTTTGTTAATTTTTTACGATGTAATATTTTGTTAACCGTCCGCGTTTCGCCCGCCATCCGCCCGTATTAATCGACACCCGACCCGCGGCAGTTAAATGAAAAACATACCCGCCGCGGTTAATAATTTAGTCAACCCGCCGTAGGCGGGTCGGTTAGGAATTTGGTAAATATCCGCCCGTACCCGCCCGCGTACAGGCCTACCTTCACTGCCAACAACTTCTTCAGTTTAGGCCAAGCAAAGTGAGTTCGGCGCTTTGGAGAATCAAATTAGCAGCTGAAATTGCATTTTCAATATCCTAGAAAAATCAAATCAAAAGAAAACGAATATAGTACAGTATACTGAATCTGTATGCAACAACCAAAACTAATGCTCAGTATACTAAACTCCGTTGCTGGCAATTTTAAGTAAGCATTCC
>JAYMSL010001595.1:0-16641 GCA_036897195.1 Plantago coronopus
GTGTTCAGGTTCAGATGCTATTGGGTTCAGGTCAGGGAGTAGTCTCTAGATTCCGGGTGTTGGTTTAGGTGTCGAATTTTGGGCGAAGGTTTAGTTGAACTCTGTGTTTGTTGGTTCAGGTTCAGGTTGTGGCTCAGTTGTTTGTTAAGTCAGGGTCGGGGGTTGGTTTAGGTGAAGTCGGTTTTGGGGTTGGTTTAGGTGAAATCGGTTAGGTCTGGTGATGTCTTTAACATCTTTTGTAATGTTCCCGAGCATTTCTTATGCTCTTTTCTAATTAATGAAAAATTTTGCCGTTTAAAAAAAAAATTGTCGAAACTCGAAAAATATTCATTATGGATGTCAAATTGTAGATAGACGAAGAGATTATTTTGGTGAAGTCGGATTATTTTTATTGGTGTAATATAAATTGAATATAGAGACAAATCGCGAAAAAAAAGAATTTGAAGAGAGGGAGGAAGAGTTTGAATGGAGGGGGAAACGTATGAAAATTTAACTGAATAATTATTTGGCTTAAAAGAGCTAACAACAAATGCATGTTATTGACAGGCCGCTTATAAAGGATAATATGTTGGATTGTCTCCAAATTTTCATTCTCCTCTTAATTACTTTTACCAGATTTTCTATGGGTATTGTTGTTGTTAACTTTTCACTGAGGTTGTTGATGCATCATACATGGTCTTGCTCAATATTGCTCTAACTTTTCACTGAGGTTGTTGGATTCGTGAATGCTTTGATCTTTTTGCTTAACAGTTCAATTTGGTTAAGCCTTACCCGGTCATCCATTTCCTCGAAGCCATCATCATCATCAACTTGTACGTCATGAGTGGATTTCAAGGCAATACATTTCTTTTTTTTCAAAGTCATCAAGATCCAGAAGTCATGTGAGGTTAATTACCCAATCAATTCAGACATCGTCATTTTATTGAAATCCTTTAAATTGTCGTCGTGATGACAATAATCTTTGAGTGCCATGCTATTGACAGTGAGCGTAAAATCTTTTTCACCAACTCAGTTTGTGAATATGTTTTTCCAAAGCAATGGAAGGATTCACTATAACCATAAACTTGTTATATATACATAGAAGCAATTGTTTCATCAGGTTTCATATAAAACATTTCATACTTACGAGTCAAGATATTGATGTGTTCGTCTTTCACTTGACTCGTTCCTTCATGAGTCACTTGCAGGCTTGTAGCATGTCCCACATCTCTTTTGTAGTCTCACAGGTGCTCACGCGATTGTATTCCTCACGTGTAAGTGCACAAGTTAGTATGTCTTTGCTTTTCCATTCATGGAGAATTAGTTTTTGTCTTCTGACATATATTTCTTTGGTTCTTTAGGTTTCTTGACATTTTCATCGGTTTTTGTGGGAAGGATTGGTACCTCAGTAACAATTTCCAAAGTTCCCAGTGCAAGTCCTTCTACAAACATGTCATTAATTACTAAACAGAGCCATCAGTAGAGGCTATGAGTAGGTGGTAAACTAAAATTCTGATGGAACCCGTGTTCCATCTGCTTATCAAGTCCATTATGTTTCTTTTATTTATCGCACATGACTCTTTATTTATTTGTATTTCCAATTATTTCCTTAGGAGTAGGATCTTTTAAGCTGTGGGCTTGACCTATTAGATTATTCTAGAATATGGGCTTAACTAATTAGGTTTAGGGTTCACAACTATATATATCCTTGTAAACTCATTAATTCAGTTATGCAAAGAGAATATTGATAAACTGAGTGCGTGAGTGCAACCCTAGGTAGGCTCTGGCCGTGAGCGGCCCCATCTATGCCAAAGTGTATCTGAGAAGATACCACGGAGGACCGACTAGGCTTCAGGTGGCCTATTCGCACCGTACAATGCCTGACAAGAGTATCTGAGAGGATGCCGCGGTAAAGTAGACGTTAGGTGCTCTAACCATTACACAAGATTGCCTACATACTGGTGGCTAGTGATCTAGTGCATCATCAGCAAGTTAGTATGACTGGTCTCTTACTGATCCGTGGATATATGTGCTTTGTTAGCTAGGATTGGTTAGTATATCTGATCTAGAGTAGGATATCTACGGGATTCGGGATGCTGGAGATCTTGGGTTCCTTCATTTGGTAGCTGAGCAGATCATCCTTATGCAGTGATTTGCATAATGCGATGAAGAGGGCCATACTCTGATAGAAGTTCAACAGCTGTGAATCTGGGGATACGAAGACGAAGGACGACGCAAGCGAGCGGGCACATCTGATGGGACCAACGACCAAATGGAAGTGGAAGAAGCTTCCATGTACGACACGGCTAGGGTTAGAAGAATGGGTCTCAATGTGACTAGGGTTAGAAGGATGGGTCTCAACGTTGGCAGAAGCCAGAAATCTGAGGAGATCTAGAGGAAGCAGCACGAGACTGGCAAACAGGGAGGTCAGTAGCTCCGCCGGTGACCGAGTAACCTAAGGAAGGGGACCAGCCCCAACCATCGTGTTGTGACTCTCACCTCGACAAGCACGGAGGTGCGTAAGACAATACCGAGAGATGTGGGACACTGCGCAGGGTCAAATCACCGGAGCAAGATAAGAGCCGGCTCGGCGAACCGACTGACAAACGCCAAGGAGGGCGAACCCACGCCACAGACTAAGGAGAGGTCAGATCGGCAATCGGGAAACAATTCAGCTCGTTAACCACGCGTAGCCCGCCCACGCCGAGATGTACCTAACGGCAAGATGCCGCACGTGCTATCACGTGCAGAAGACCGCACGCAACATCGTGCAAACCCCACACGCTACAACGTACAGATCGAGCACGAATCATTCCCAGAACTTCGCACGCCAGTGTGCAGGCCCGCGCACACGCAGACTTACCGCGCCTCGGCACATACTAACTGAGCGCAACAGCGTGCAGACCACGCTGGAGACCTGCGCGCAGCAGCGCACGACGCAGGACGCAGCAGCGTGCAGATTCGCGTGCGACAACGGCCATTACAGGTGAAGTATTTCCCCTAAAGAAAACTCCAACTAATTTTTGGTTTAAGGTCTATTCAGTTTAGGTATGTGTAGTACAAATTTATAATTTTATTCAGTTAAGTTAAGGTTCATTCAGTTGAGTTCAAATAATTACAGGTGAATTGAATAGGGCCTAAGTGGACTTTTAGGTAAAATTTCATTCAATATTATTGATATTAATGACAAAATAGGTGATGTATAATATAAATCATTCGATTTCATAATAATAATTGATAGGCGCCTAATTGATAAGTAACTTATAAATAGTTGATGTTAATGGTATAATAGTTGATGTGTAATGTAAATAGCCGATCATTTCATGGTAAAATAGTTGATGTGTAATCTAAATAGTCGATGTTTCATAATAAACCGTTGATGTTTGCGAATAGTTGATATTTGTTGTAAATAGTTGATGTTTATTGTGAATAATTAATGTTTACGTTAAAATAATAGATGTTTTATTATAAATAAAGTAGTTTATGAAAATTACACTTTTAGTAATCTCCAAAAAGTTTCAATTTATTCTTCTCTCTGCCCCTAGCAATTATTTTATCTTCCTGGTGCATGAAATTTTCAATAAACCTCATAAATAAATTTATAGAACAATTAAATTTTCAAGGACATATTTTCAATTCAACATGAAATTTTATAGGTACCACTTAAGTTTTTATTGAGATTGCTTTCAAACGAAGGCTAACTTTAGTTAATAGTAATTTCAGTTCACTTTAATTTCAGTTATGTTCAGTTCAGGTCTATTTAATTTAGATCTATTTATTTCAAATTTATATTTTAATTCAGTTCAGAGTATTTTCAAATGAATTGAAGGGACCGAACTAAATTATATAATTTGGTTTCAATTTACCTAGTGTATATGTTCCGTTCACTATATGGGTCATCACTAAGATTAAGAGAATGCCGAGGATGAAAGACATTATTAATTGAGTCGAGTAATTCATCTCAAAAAAAAAAAAAAAAGAATTAACTTTGACAATTTAATGGTTACCTTTTTTGTCTCCGACTCTCTTCTACAGTTTACAACCCGTGGAAAATCGACGGATAATTTGATCCTATATTTGAGAATTATAATACACACCATAGAATCTGCAATTAAAATTAAAACATATATAACATTAATTTTCATGGCAGTAAAAATCAATTTCAGGTACATATTTTGTATTCATGACATTTGAGAATGTAAATCGTAAAATTTAGAAGTTAATCTCATCCCTCTCTCCGTGCATGATATGACAGTTTTAATCAGATTGATCGTGATTCGTGAAGTAGCAAATTTCAATCAGATTGGTGGTATGAAGTAGTTAGCAAATTCTAATAATCCTTATGTCTTCATATCATCTTATTACTTTGTAACATCTGTTATTTTCTTCATGCAGGCCCATCTCATTTACAAACCACTATCTTTGTTCACTTAAAAGTCCTAAATCAAAAATTTGTTCCCCGTAGGACATCGAATAAGTAACACATCATCATTTCGAATTCAAAAGTTATATCGCAACTTCGCTCCCTGCATTGATCATATATTAGTTCCTCGTGGGCACATGTTTGTCATTTACTAACTTGCAATTCTAATTGTCATTTAAAAGTCGCATATCAAAAATTGGCTCACGTAGAAAACCCAAGTTCAACATGCTCAATCTCATAATAAAAAAAATTACAAATCGTACCCCATAGCACTTGTCAACTAGACTGAATGCACATGAACTAAACTGAATTGAAGTATAAATCAACTAAGCAAATCTGAAACTAATTTAATTAAGCTGAACTGGACTGACCTGACCGAGCTGAATTAATCTGGATTGAATGTAAGTGAATTGAAGTTGGATCAAAGAGCCTGATATAATACACTTGACATTGGTGCATCATCTTACTCTTAAACAATTCTTTTATCATAGTTCCTGAATTTATTAATTAGTGACATTCTAACCATTATACAATAAAGTATTTTTTTGAATAAACGTGGAGTTTGCTCCAGGCATTCAAAGTGACTGGAGAATGAAACATAAATCTTGCTAGAGAAAAACCGTAACAAAACACTGTAGTAGCTTTGTGCCTACAATTAATGAAAAAACCATAATTATAATGTAGCCATAACCAAGAAAGAAACCGATTAGAAGGCTTCAGCTCCATTTCATTGTGCAAACTCAATTCTTCTTGTCCCTGGTCACCACCCTTGCATTTTGGCTAGTCCTCTTTCTTCTCCTTCCATCGATATGGGATTGTCTAACCTGTAGAAGAAAGCAATAGTAAGTAAATTCAAGTTAACACACGTATTCATTCACCACATGAATTTAATCAAACATGTTTCAGGCATAGCAAATTTGACCTTATTCAGTGGGGATGCTTATCAGCTTGCCCCAGAAAGGGGTAAAATAGAGACGGCATTGTCGGCATGCATACCGACGGAATGAAACGTGTACTCCAATTTTTACTGGGATATCCAAGTACTCACAAACACTATCATATATATTAGTTACATCGATGAAATCTCATTTGCTTGTTACATGCTATAAATGAAATAAAAAATAAGTTGATGTAAATAATAACAACAATCAAGCTATAATACCAATGCAATGAATGAACCGCAGAAAATGAATTGAAGAAGATGAACTGACCAGGAGAATCTATGGAAAGTAATGAACCATTGCTGATAAGTGTCGAATCGAATGGTGGACCAGACGTGAAAATGCAACTTTGATTGTTCTAGTTCATTCGATATGGATTATCAGTACTTTTATAATTTGTGATTAACTTTCGTAGGAGCTGTACTTGGATGCTTGAAAAGAGCAGATAGCTGGAAGGAGAAGAAAATGGAGTAACTTAAAAAGTTAAGATACCTTTGGAATTCCTAATTACAACACTGAAGTATTTGCCCAATTAATTGCAGTAGCAATTTTCAAGATAGCAGTGGTAATTTTGAATTTGAATCTGGAGAGAGATATAAAAAAGTGAGAAGTGAGCGTGAAGTCGTGAACTGGCTGCTGCAGACTGTAGGGCTACCTTTCTGTTCATTAATAATTAATGGGCAATAGAGTGATTGGAGTTGGACTGAAAAATTTAAGATAGGTTTGGATTAAAATTGAAGAAACTCAAAAATCTATTAAAATGACACATAGGATTGGATTAGGCTTGGATGAAAAAACTGATTATGATTGGTCAATTAGGAATGGAGAACTCTCCTTTCATATATAGTATAGATAGATAGATAGATAGATAGAAGATTGTATCCAGAAGTAGAAATTAAATCCAGTCAGAAAATTAATACGGGTCCCTAATTAATACCCATTGATTAATGTTGATCTTCAAACTATGAAGAGGATCAAAATGATTGATACACAAAAGAAACTATAGCGAGCGAGCAAATGACCACTACTACTATATCTATTTACGAGGATGCGTATCCTCCGGCGAGGCAGCCCCGACCGCAACACGAGCAACATCTCCAGCAGTGGCTTCGGGTTTCTTCTTAACATAGATGGTGAAGTACCAAAGCGCACCGGCCATGGCAGTGCCGACAAGAGTGACTGTGAACATGTTAAAGGGCAAGGTACGCCTCTGGTGGAGTACTCCGCCAGGGTTGTGGCCCGGTGGACGCTGGGAGGCTTGGAGTCCGGATCGTTTGACCTCTTCTGGACTCATCTTGGTGGTGTCTGCGTTGGTTTTCCAGTCTTGCTGATTTCCAGATGCCATTTTCAATTCGATCGATTTGGGATTGAAGTGGATAAAGTGTAGGTGTTGGATTGGGAGGAACGCAGTTGGTGTGAGTTTGGGTTGAAGATGGATTGGAGGAGGAAGTTATATAATGGAGGCGTGAGGGAGTACTGCCACGTACGTACGTTGGCAGGTTTTGGAGTTGCATGCAACTCAAGTATGTGGCGTTTCCTCCTCAAACTTCACTGCAACGTGTCTTTCCCTCTCTATATTTAAACGACAATAAGATCTAGAGAGACTGTATTTTATGTGTGACGGAAAAATATTGGTTGTATAATTCGAAATAAATGTGACTTTATCATAAAGTGTAAATTTGACATTTTAGGAATGAAAAAAAATGTTTAGTTTTCTTTTTTAACAGGAAAACTTTTATATAACCAAGCCAAAGATTATAGTTTACATTAGCGGTAGGGGGCGAGGCCCGGCTACCCTAACAACTACTACTACTAGTGCTAACACTAATATCTGACAAAGGAGCCGTCCCTATCTTTGCGTAAAAAAAAAAAAAAAAAGAGCCCCCGTTATTTAGTTTAAAAAGAGAAACCTCCCTTATTTAGTTATAGAACATGTTCATTAATGTTTAATCGAAAATATCATGAATTTTCTTCTAGAATATCGATCTGTCTACTTTTGAATAAAAGGGGATCGTTCTCTAAGTCTTTGTAAAATTTCAAGTGAAAATTATAAAACAGTGCTACTTTCAAAACTTTCTTACAACTTTCTGATAGATAGAAAACAATTTACAAATTAGTGAAAAACGTTTTGCAAAATAGTGATATAGCTAAATTTAGTAAATTTTCATACAACAAACATCCCTTATTTTGATGAACTATATTGATGATGCTTGTATAAAGAAGAAGTGATGCATGTTTGTAAAGTGATGCTTGTTATAAGTTATAACCCCAAAACGTTAAAATGATTGTTATTCTTATAAGATTTTGATGCTTGGATATTTTTAATTTGCCCACATCACACAATAGTGATGCATGTTGTATTATTGATGTTTATTGTAATGTTTCGATAAGTTTTTGTAACTCATACATAAACATGTTAGTTCTAGTACATTGATGTTCGTATAATGTTTCACATGCATCACTATCGTGTGATGCATGTTATATTAGATTTTTTTTTTTTAAACGGCACAATTTTTTATTAATATTAAAAGAGCATAAGAAATGCTCGGGGGAAATTGCAAGATGTCAAAGACATCACCAAACCTAACTGAGACGAGCATCGAAATTAGCAAACCAGACATAACTGCACCCCGACTTCACTTAAACCAACACCCGAAAACCGACTCCACCTAAACCAACACCGAACTTAAGGCAACACCCAGAACACCCAAACCTAAACCTAACAACGAGTCACGACCCAAACCTATACCAAACATCGTCTAAACCGACTCCAAACAAGAATTCCCCAAAACAAACACCCGACAACTTGAGCAACTCCCTCTAAACCAACACCGAACTTAAGTCAACACCCAGAACACCCAAACCTAAACCTGACAACGAGTCACGACCCAAACCTATACCAAACATCGTCTAAACCGACTCCAACCACGAATTCCCCAAAACCAACACCCGACATTGAGCAACTCCCTAACCGAGACCGAACCAGCCTCCTTCTGCTACCATGCCGAGCCACCACACCTCTGCACCCCCTCCAAGCCGAACCACCACCACCTCCAAATGGAGCCACCACTTCCTCCAGGGCGAGCCACCACCGTCAGACCGAGCCACCTCCACCTCCAGGCCGAGCGCCACGAGAGGGCAAACTAAAGAACCAAACCCATCGACAAACCAATCCTTTTTATACATCCTTGAAGGTTTGACCGGTTTTCACCAAACCAATAGAAAGCAAAATACAACCAGAGAAGCCAACACCAGTCGTCAAAGTAGGCCGAGCCACCTCCTCCTCTAGGCCGAGCCACCACCACCTCACCAAACGCCACCTGCACCTCTTGGCCGACCCACCACCACCTCTCAACTGACTAATCGCACCACCGCCTTGCCACCGTCACACGCAACCAAGCTGCGCCACCACCATCTCGCCACACTCCACCACCACCACCATGTCGCTTCATTTCTCAGCCCATCCCGATGCCGTCACCATCCAAATCTGGTTTATTAAGGAAATAAAGAAAAGATGAAAGAAAACAAAAGCAAAAGAAAGATATAGGAGCTAAAGGAGAGGGAGCATTCTACTCCGATCAGGTAGATCGGAGCAGAAGCTTCCCGGCGGCGGCAGGCAGCTTCTTAGGATTTTGAAATGGGGAAAGGGATATAGAGAGAGGTTTTCGATTTTTTTTTTTTTACTTTGATGCATGTTATATTAGTGATGCTTGTTATTATTTCAACGCCCTTGCATTCAAGTTATAAGTTTGTTAAGTTTTATAAAAAGAAATCAAAAGGGTTAAGAAGTGCTTCGAGATATCAATTCAATTAAAAGGTTTTTCAAAATCACTTGTTGTAGAGAATGCCTAACTATTTTAAAACATTATATAAAGTAGGACTCTAGTGCTGTTATAAAACAAAGTACGGTGGAGGCTGGGAAATTGTTTGTCAGTTGATGCTTATTAGTTTCTTAAAATTTTCCTATAGTTTTGTTTTCAGTAAAATTTATTGTTGACTTGTTAAACTAGATAAGATACATTTATTATATTTAAGAAGGGTATTTTTGTCTTGTTTATGTATAGGAACTATTTTATAAGAAAGAATTTATGTATCATTAAAGAGTAAAAGGAGGGCTATTTAAGAAAGATACCAATTCATAATTTTCTCAAATTTCAATTAGTTATTATATTTCAAAAATTGATACATTTATGATTTACCTTGAATAAAAGTTGTATACGTAGATGTTCTAATCAAATCGACCTATGCTATTAAATTATATACTCCTTTCTATTCCAATAACAACTTATTAAATTTTTTTATTTGACGTAACATTACAAATTTTCTAATCCAAATAAAGAAAAAAATTCTTTCACTAACTAATTTTATTATTTAACTTTACTATTTTATCAACATTTTCTCCACGCTCTCTTCATTTATCAATTATTTACTATTTTATTAATATAATACTATACATTAACTATTATAATACTAATATTTCTTAAATCAAGATAAATCAAGAGGTTAGGAAACTTTAAAAAAATCAAAGGGAGTACTTATGTCTTGCCGCGTCTTCGTACCCGATACTTACATGACAATTTGAAGTGGCACGACGTGAACACTTTGCAATTTTAATACATAAATTATTGCACAAGATCGTTTATAAATATAATTAGATGCATAAAACTTTATATTGTTAGCTTAGGTGTTGTTTTACACTTTTGAGTTAAACTCTAATCTAATTAGATTTTTAGTGTACAATCTTAGTTTAATTAGATTTTTAGTATATATTTAAGAGCAAAATATTAGCATATAACAAGTGTTTATAGATGTTGTAAGCCGAAGAGAATTTATTGGTAAACTTGTAACACAATGTTATGTTTATGAATTTTAGTATTGGGAAGTCGAAATATAAAGGGATACATAATTAATCCGACGGCCACATATTAGGCCAAGCAAGCATAATCGTCTGCATGTAGTGCGAAATGGGGGACCCATCAGAGAATCCACAACAAAACAGAACAGAACAGAGTGTCACATAACCACACACTATTTACCGCCTAAATTTCCATTCATCTTCACATCTTCTCCACACTTGCTTCGAAATGGTGTTACTGAATTCTCCTCCTGCTATCAATCACATTCCAATCATCTCCCTCTACACCCTCTCAAAACCCAAATCCCAGGTAATCCCACACCATTACCCATATCTCAATTCTTGATTCTGATTTTGTATATTTTTCTTATCTCCAAATTGCAATGTCGTCAATTTTGTTAATTGCACTTAGTAGAATTGGAATTAGCATGATCAATTTTGGGTATTTATGTGTTTTCTTATCAAGTGCCCTAGTTATCGAAGCTTTGGGGTTGAGAAACAAAAGAATGGTTTTTGCGTTTCGCGAAAATGTTCAACGAGGAATACTGGGTTTGTAAGTAATGCTACTGCTGGAGAAGTTGGTTCTTCTGATGTGGCTTTTCCGAGTGATTACAGTGAACTTCTTAGCCAAGTAAGATTTCTTCTGCCTATGTTTAGTTTGCTCCTTTTCAAATTAAACCATGTTTAATCTTGCTAACCTCTTAGTCTTAGAAAAGTCGAATTTTTCCTATAGTATATGAAATTTATGTACTGGGATCAATAGTTTGCTCCTGCGTGTGTTAACGGTATTTCTGGTGTTTTCTAATGTTTTTTTACTGCACTTATGAAAAAGTTGTATCCTATAAGACTCTCTCGCCAATCTTGCCGATCCTATTGTTGATGTTACAGTAAGTAGTTTAAGCTAACTATTGAGCTATATACTGAGTCCAATATAGATGTGGGCTAATGGTGGCAGGATCATGATGCTAGTGTTTAGTTTTTAGGCTACGTTGCTTTTAAGCCCTTTACACGACCAAAAACACCGATATGTACAATATACTATTTGTTGATCTTTTACCCTTCTTACTTCAAATAGTTAGCTTCGCCGAAGTATCAAATATGTTTAGTTGTTAACTTGGACCTAAACTCAGCTCTCTTTCTTGGGGTTGCGGGTGGTGCATTTGCCAATTCTCTGAAAGATAAAGTATATTATGTTTCGTATAACACCCTGGGCACTTAGGGATTCATCTCGCAATGATCTTTCTTCTACCTCTCAGTTCAAGTGTCTGCGCAATAGAATTTCTATACTAATTAATAATTTGCGTTTCAACGTTGTAGATCATGTTCATTTCTTAATTCTTATTGCATCATCACCTGCTCATGATCAATTACCCGCCCCTGTTGCAAGCTTATGAAAAGAGAATAATTCCTTCCTTCTGTAAAATGTTTCGAAGAAATTTTGATATGCATGCAAATGAAGATATATCCCTTTCTTGTTTATCCACATTTTTAGTATTAATAGTGACAAGAAGTCTTTGTTTTCGGCTTGCCACCACTAGTTGGCCCTGCATTTTGTTGATCTTCATACTATATCTCTTTGATAAATGCTCGAATCACATTGCTTGCAAGTTGCCACTATTGATTACTCATTGATCATCTCATGTGTTAATACTATAAGCTTGTAATGATAACTAACAGGCCAAAGAAGCAGTAGACCTGGCACTTGGAGATAACCGGCAGCTTATGGTGAGTCAATTTCTGTTTTTGTTTTGCTTAGTTTCTTTTCTGTATTAAGCAATGAGTCAATGACAGCACATAAACAAACATCAAATTAAAATTTCAGAATTCGTGAGCAACAAAGTTTATAACGCAGGAAATCGAATTTCCCACAGCTGGATTAGATTCTGTGCCAGGTAATCTTCTCACAGTGTTCACATACTTACACACTATCCCAGGTTTTAATGGTTAACTTCTTAAACTGCCTATAATGCCTAAAAATCAGGTGATGGTGAAGGAGGTATAGAGATGACGGGAAGTTTGCAGCTCATTCGTGAATTTTGTGACATTGCCATTAGCCCTGAGAAAGCAAGGTCGACTAGAATCGTATGTGCTGAACTTCTCTTTCTCAATACGTGTGAAAAGCCAAGTTTCTTTGATAATCCTTCCTTTCAAAACTAGAAAGGGACTAAATACAGTATATGTCACACATTGTTGTGAAGAAAATCTTTAGTTATTACTGTTTCTATTTGCGAATAGAGGACTAATTACTTTTTCTATAAAAGGATATTACCTTTCAAAAAAAGAAAAAAAAAGAAGGTAAATTATGGTGAAATGATACAATATTTATCTAGAATGATATGCCTGTCATAGTAGGTTGAGGTATTTGTCCCTGTATTCTTGGTTTTTGGCTAATCTAGAGGATGAAGAGACTATATATCTACTGTGAGAAAAGAACGCAAGATAGTGGTTTTCTACAAGCGTTCCAATTGGGATCAGTCATGAAAATGTAACTTTGAAATAACTGGATATATATGTTGACACCTGTTTATATTTTGGACCATTTCTATATTCTATCGCGGTTCTTATGATAGACTCCATCACACCAATGATTATAAATCCATGTTCTCAGTCCGAAGATTATGCATATGAAACTATTTCATTACCAACACAGTTTTTCCCAGAGGCAAATGAAGTCACATTCGCAAGAAATTCAGCTTTCGGGGGATCTTCTTTGAAGTTGGACTATTTGACAAAGCCATCATTGTTTGAAGACTTTGGTTTTGTATCAAAAGTCAAAATGGCTGATCGTGTTAAGCCAGAAGATGAACTTTTTGTAGTTGCCTATCCATATTTTAATGTCAATGGTATTATAATATCCTCGACACTTGCATTTTGGTTTTTGTACTTTTTTAATCTTATTTGATGTACTCCAGGGTGAACTTCTAAAATGCTTTCGATGCAGAGATGCTTGTAGTGGAAGAACTTTACAAAGAGGCTGTGGAGAAGACTTCTCGCAAGCTGATCATTTTCAATGGGGAACTTGACAGAATAAGATCTGGTTGTATCCTTCCAATCTGTTAGTTCTTCTCACTATGCGTACACTCTGGTAACAATAAGTAGTTTCGGAATGAATGAATTTGATAAGAAGTGCACTATTTCTGTATGTAAATGTGGCCATAAATAATTGTCCAAATTTGGAAATTGACAGAGCGTTCCATCTTCATTGATGTTGGAGAGAGTGTTAAAGATAAATAAAGCTAGGAAAATAATGTTTGAAAATGTCCAATTTCATTCAAGAGAAGTTTTCGCTGACATCCTTAAGATTATCCCGCATTTTTCTATCCGAAACTTGCTGCCCTGACCCGGACATTGTTACCTAAGCTGGAGACTGTATATTACATTCACAACTTCAAAGGACGAAACGGTGGAGTCCTCTTCAGGTCTGTTTTGCTTTAATCTTCTTCTGAAATTCAAATATAGCATCCACACTCCGGCATCACTGATTGAAATTACCAGTTTGGCTGATTGAGAATGCATACTATCCGAAACTTGCAACTTGCAAGCCTTTTGTTTAATCGAAATATGATGTACTAATGGCTGCAAAATTGTCCCTCTTGTTCTGTTGGTTGCAAAACAGATGCTACCCAGGACCATGGAGAGTTCTTCGAAAGGTGAGAAAAACGGGAACATATGTTTGCTTGCATCAGCAGGATACCATGCCATCTCTCAAGGAAGTAGCCCTGGAAATTCTGCCATCGTCTTGAATCATCTCTGGATTATGTATGTGTAAGGCGTGTATAGACTACAGAGCACGTTTGCACTCGATTTGTACTTGGTATTTTGGTTTGGCAATGCATCTACAAAAGCTGAGATGCATTTGAACATTGTTTGAAGTAATCCACAGAATCAAACCAATATCCATTTTTGTCTTGTTGACGTTGCAAATGAACTTTGGCAGAAAGTAGTTCACAAAGTCTTGTATTACTATTATGTGTATAGCAGCATTTGTACTCAAAGTTATGTAACAGTCATGGCATTCTGTAAGCTCGTTGTCTAATTGCCAAAAGGATTCACTAATAGGATGGCTTCCCTCTTCAAGTTCCTTGCTAGGTGAAGCTTCGAATTCACATGTTTCAACAACTTTCGATTTTCATTTGCTGATTTGAACTCCAGATGTCCAAAAATCTCCTCCATATCTACAGAAACTGGTCGAAAATATGCATCACAAAAAGATCTAGACTAATAGAAAACGAATCACTACAATAGAATCGTCATATAACAAAGAGTGAACCCTTGAGAACGGATCTAAACTAAAGCAATTAGGGTTTCTTAAATTCTCATAAGCAATTCGAAATACGATAATGAATAAGAATGGATGAGACCAAACTTTTGCCAGGTAAATATGCATGTTTATAATTTAGTTATAATAATTGTGATCGAACCGAACTTGTCAAATTATAAACCGCGATAATAATATCATCAACTAGGGATGGTATAATGGGTTTTATTTGAGACTTTTTGGACATAAATTGCTACCGCCAGGCCTACCAGGACTTTCAATTAAAACGTAAGTCAGTTCATTCGTAGACGGTTTACCACAAGATTTCGTGTTTTTTAAAAACATAGAATGAAATAGCTTGGGGGTGTATGTGTAATTAGGAGAATAAAGTAGCTTGGTAAATTGAAAATGAATTTAAAGGAAATAAATGAGATATTTATATTTTAGTTATCAAGAAACACTGCAAATTGAAACAAAATCCCCAAAACCTCAGAATTTTCTCTCCCTATCTCTCTCTGTAAAATCCTTGCAACAGAGCTACAAATTTAGCCTCATTTTAATCTCTTCATTCTGTATTTTCGTTAAATAACGTAGACGATATGGCAATATCTGCAAGTGCAACTCTGTCTCCTCAATTTTCCCCTTGTTCGTTATCTTCTTGTAAGTTCAATCTCAATGTCTTGTTTTGTTAATTTCTGTATAAAATCTGTAATTGAATGTGACCCTACTGATTATTGTGTGTTTAGATTATGGCAGGCTAATTTTTTCAGGGTTTTAATGTATTTTCAATTTTGTTTGAATTAATCTGAACGTTTGGTATTGAGTTCAGGTTTGCCATTTCAAGCTTCTGAATTCATTGATGGTTGGAATTCATATTTTATTGTAGATTTGTAGTTTATGAATGATGGAATTATCTCATATTAAAAGTAAAGAGTAATGAAATTTGAATAGGAAGATATGATTAGGAGAGTGATTGAGTGACTAGAAGCCTAATTTAATTCTCTGGTTTTGAACCTTGTAATGTTTGGGGATGTAATGGGCTGAGGTTAAGTGTATACTCGTGAGCTGAGAAATGTATGCGGAGTGGCTTGATAGACTTGCCTACTGGTGAAAGATGCTAGTTTTTCATCATCTTGAATGTTGTTGCTTGATTAGGTAGCCGTACCTATTTCGTGTTTCGTTTTGTACAACTGGTGTTAATGCTACTAGAAATTGAAGAGAGGGGCTTGGAGTTGTATTCCAAGTATCTCTGTGAATTCCAGGATATGATGGTCAAATACTTGTTTGGTAGTTTGATGTAAGGTGTTGCTCCGCTCCCAGGAATCAGGATGAACTCTGTTTAGTTCTCCACCTTGTGCTCTGGTGGATGAGTCCAAATTGACTAGGAAACAATTAGTTTGTCAGAATCTAGTAATGATGATAATGAAATCATGCATTGCTTGGAATGTATTGTTTTCCTGGCACATTTACATGAATTTAGTATCATAAAAAGATTTTTACATTATCCTAGACCATTAAGATTAGATAATGTAGCTCATGGTATCAAGAATTTGTGCTTTTGTTGCTTGAACTGTTAAATGCTGCCAAATATATCTTCTACCACAAAGTTATATGAAATTGAAGTTAAGTGTGACAAACAGGGTGATATTAATCACCTTGACACTTGCAAGGAGCATTAGTGTGCATCGGTTTGCCTTCACTTTTACTTTGTCTTCCTCTCTTTATATAGAGTTGATATCTGTCAATAATATAAGAGTGTTGAATTAAGATTTGATAGTGATGTGTATTCTTGAATGTGCCGGTTTCTTTTTTGTGATTCCTGAATTCATTGTTGACTATTAGGTCAACAGAAACAGAAAACAAATCATATAAGTTTTCTGTTTTCTTCAAGTCCGGGAAGTCAAATCAGGAGAGGAAGATCTCTTCGGGTGCAAGGATTATTTGGTGGGAAAAAAGATTCCGACGATAAGAAAGATGAAGGTTCAAAGGTAATCTTACATACTGATACCCGATAATATTCTGTTGAGATAATCAAAGCCCTTTAGTGATTCTCCTGTGCTATGAAAGTGATGTCAATAGTTAGTGTGTGTGTGTGTGTGTGTGTGTGTGTGTACGCGGTTATATTGATTCACTAATATTTGGTGAAGAATTTAATCAAGTTCACCATCCAGAATTACAGACCTGA
>JAYMSL010001596.1:0-16641 GCA_036897195.1 Plantago coronopus
CGCGAATAGCTTAATCGGAGTCCTTAACAAGCTCGCGGATGCCCTGGGGAGAATAGCTGATAAGTTGTAGCCATCTTAGTAGGTGTATAGAAGAAACTGCTTTTAGTTATTGTCCTTGATTGTGAGAGAGGGAACACCTTCATAATGGATTGGCTGGTGTAGATGATTCTTGCCTATAGATTTTTTAGTGATTCAAGCTATTATACAATGTATTTGATGACTTTGAGGAGATAGGTACACTTGAGTTTTCTTTTGTTTTAGTAGTAAGGTTTTACTTGTGTACAATCAATTGGTTACTAGCCTTAATAGTTTTTCTAGTGTAATGTATAACCCCTTAACAACACGGTAAATGAAGGCGTAAAATTATCGGTCGTAATAGGTAGGGTTTAGTTCACTAAAATTATCGGTCGTAATAGGTAGGGTTTAGTTCACTCGCTTGTAAGTGAAGGGGTAAAGTTATTGGTCTGGATTCGTACATTAAGTAACTGATCTGTACCCGTACCCATAACCTACCTTATTAGTGGGTCTGGATCTGAGTCTAAATAGATTCCTATAAATTTCAATGTGAGTTTAAATGTCTGAATGAAATGAATATGAATGGGTTTCGACACAGACTCGTTACTCCGAGGTGTGATTTGTAGGAGAAGTTAGGGTGGTTTCTTTTATTGTTTGGTCTTGTGTTGCTCTTTCGTTTTCTCGCTCTTTCTTCTTCCGGAAAAAAAAAACTGTTTTTCCTTCATGTGGTGGTGGTGGTTAATGGAGGGGAAAGTGTTTTCACGAGGGAGAGTGGTGGATGAAGTGTGTGAGTTCAATTGAATGACTATGTTAATAGTAGTGATGTATCGGATTACAAATTCAGTCTAGTCCAGATCGTTCAAGACTTTACTCTAATCACATGGATATGTGATGGATTTGGTTCGTGAGTTGTGATGAATCGAACTGTATTGACTCAATTGCCAAGTTTATGGTAAATTTCCCACTTTCCCTATATAAAGCTATTTGGTAAGAAATCAAATTGGAGCTCCGCTTAACCACATTGAGACGAGCTGAGATAGATTATCAATCAAGTTTAATTTTAGAGTCGTGAAACAACTATAATTGTCTCTTTCAAATTGGTGGTGTTGTTAAGTTTCTGTTTAATACAGTCGAGACTCGAGAATATCTAAACGCATAAACGGCACTAACCTAAGTATAAATTTAATTTAATCAAAACCGAAAGTTATTTGAAGTTAACTAAAATTTATCTGAATTTAAGTCAAAATCAGAGGTTCTGTTTCACTTTTAACTCCCTAACGGTTTATTCTATGCTAGGTGGGAGACTAATGGTCTCACTATGTTAGGATCATGCCATGTGTACCATTAATTATCTCTCCTTTTCTTTCTTATAACTATTGCACAATGACCCTTATGTTCTTTGCACAAATATCCCCAAGTTTCATGTTGTTTTAAGTTGGAATCTTGATTTTTTTTATTTCTAATAAATTTTACTTTGTCTTTTTACACTTTACAAACTTGTTTTTTTTTATCACTTCATTTTAATATAATGATGGACTTCCCTTCTTCTTTTACTTACGTTTGAGCCTTTCTTCTTTCAAATTTATTTGTTCATTATCAACAAACTAAATAAATTTTCTTTTGTAATCCACTAATTTAGTTTAAATGTAAGTTAAATATAGATTGATTTATATATTTAACTAAAACTTTTATCACAAACATAATTGTTCTATTATAAAATCTAACTATATAAATCGACCTATGTATTAATTTTATAGATTATCAAATATGTTGATTATAAGCATATGCAATATATTTAAGAACGTATGTAATGTTGTAAATATTGATAAAAGAACATTATATTAGTCTTATTTAAACGGTAAAGAGATGACTCAAATACCTTAATTTGAGGTAAAACATTATAAAAGAGAACATTATAGTCATACATTATTAAATGTTCAACCATCAACGTCCATAAAAAAATCATTTTCATACTTTAAGAGATATTTTTATATTTGTATTCAATTAATCTACTCTTTTTTAATAAGAACACACGTGTCTTCTTAATATATAGCTACATAAAATTATTGTGCAAAGAGTAAATATTTATATGTATTATTTATATGTATTAATAACATGTGTCATCATATTTGAATATGTATATTATCATGTGAAAGGTACTTAAATTTTCGCAAATTATGATGTATTTAAAGTGGGAGATATATGAGTAATAAAGGAAATTTCAAATAGCAAAAGTAATTTGAGACTAGGAAACAATCGAGCATGTAATTAGAGACTAGGACATAAACAAATAAAAGTAATTAGAGACTAGGACATAAACAAATAAAAGTATACAAAAACTTGGGAAAGACCACTTATTTGTGGACTTTTCAAAAAGACCATATGATATCATCATAATATGTTATGTTATCAATACAATGTCCAATGTTACTAATATTACTAATATGATAACATTTAGTAACATTGGACATTGTATTGATAACATCACATATTATTATGATATCATGTCATGTGATCTTTTTGAAAAGTCCACAAATAAGTCGTCTCTCCCAAGTTTTTCTCATAAAAGTAATTAGAAACTAGGTAACAATTGTAAAACATAAAATATCTTTGAAAAATGTAAAAGATAAATATAGTTAGAGATTTGATGAAGGAAATAAAGGGGAGGACTTGAGTGCAATTATAAAATCAGCTTTTTGGATGGAAATAAGAAAGGAGGAGTAGTGGGACACATGTCATGATCTTAGCAAGTGAGACCATTAGTCTCCCACCTAGCATAGAAGAAACCTGTAGAATTGGATGAATATATTGCATATGTTGATTAGTTAAGCGAATAGGCAAGTACTATGAGAGATAATGTTAGCAAAATTAACTGATACAAAGTAATATACGAAAATGAGATACGAAAATGAACTACGTTTACGATGGGGAGGTATTGTTTGGAGACAGACTGATGGACAACTAACTGCCAGAAGGAAAGTCCAGGTAGTTTACTGAGCAAATTGTTTTGGAATTTTGCTCGGTGATCAGTTTACATCAATGATAGAGCTCTGCTAAGTGGAACCAATAATTGAGTTGAGAGTTAGACTCTGTTTTTACCTTATCATGCGCATAATTTACCTCTTACTACTAATGATTTGTTTGTTTCCTTCAAGGGTTCAAGAGCCTCAGACTGGTTTGATCCTAATTCTAATATTCTTTTTGTTCCAATTTAAAGGTTTTCACACATGTTGTATTCCATATAATAGAAAATGGAAATTCTCAGTTAATGGTATAAAAAAAAGATTTATTGAGATATTTGGTACTCTTGGGTGTCTATTGAATTAAATTGTAATTCATCAACTGAGTGAGTTTTTCCTCTTCTCCATGTTATTGTCATATGAACATAGTCAGATTTGATTTAAAAACAGATACCATAGATTTAGCTTTGGTAGAGATAAATTTTGTTTTGAGCTATATTTGCGAATTCTATGTTCGGTGTTTGCGATTTCAATTTCATACCGATATGTGAATCTAGATTAGGATTTATGATGTGCAAGTTTGACATAAAGGTCGGTGATTTTGTTCGGTTACAAATTTGATTGTTTTTACATGTTTTTCCCCCTTCTATTGGAAAATGTTTATCAACGAAACTATATTGTTGATTGGTATGTTTCAATTATGTAATTTGCATCTGAATCGATTTTTAGCCAAATATAACTATGCGTGTGTTACTTTTTTTTTTCTTCCAGAAATAAGAAGAAAAGAAAAGTTTAATATCATGAGGAATGCTAATCTACCACTGTACAAGAAGCAAAGAGTCCCTGAAAATCCAAACGATGATGTTCCAACACTGCAGACTAATCCGAGAGTGAACCCTCCGCTTCAACCAGGAAACAATGACACTGGGCGCATGCACAATCATATGTTCTATAAGACTCGATTGTGTCAGAAATTTAATAATGGTCCATGTCCTTATGGAGATAGCTGCTGCTATGCGCATGGCCTTGAGGATTTACGGGTGCCTCCTCCCAATTGGATGGAATGTGTTCGGGAAGATTATAGGCCCAAAGGCACAAGTGCTGGGAAATATCTGGCCCACACGACGAAAATCTGCAACATGTTTTACCGTGGAGGACAGTGTCTATTTGGAGAGAGTTGCAAATTTCTACACGAAAGAAAGTTTCCTTCTACGTTTGAAGGTGATGGTCCTAGCAGGAGGGAGAGTTCTGTTAACTCCATTGAAGTAAAGAAATCTGAGGGTGGCAAGCATCACATTGAGAGGGAGAGTACTGTTCTTCGGATTGGAACAAGTGGGCATGGATGGAGTAGTCGTGATGAACAACCAAAGACCAAGTTGTGTGATAATTGCAATACCTGCCAATATGGAGAAATGTGCAACTATGTGCATGACACACCAGGTATAGGTTTTTTCCTTATTTATGATGCAACTTTTTTTCAATTGTATTATTGCGATATTTATGCTATCGACAGACTTGAAGGTCATCAATGCACACACTCTGGTCGAACCTCCATCAAATTCTTTATCAACTCCGGTAGCTACTCTCTCATTTACGGTGCCCAACATTCCCCGTACTGATTTAGCATCTTCTGTTGATGACGAAGAGGAAAAGAGGAAACAAAGATGGAAAATAGGCAAAAGGATCAACCGTGTCTATGGGGATTGGATCAATGATGGATCACCTCCTCGTGCATCACTAGAGGAAGACTAGTTATCTTTGTTTTGAAGTTAGTTTATCTAAGGAGAAAAACATTATTGGATTCTTTTTTTTTTTTTTGAAACGGCAAAATTTATTATTATTAAGGTATAATATGTACAAGAGTGGTCTAAGCATCATATGCCTCGTCCACAAAAGATCACCAGCACCTCACAGCCCAACTCCCTCCTCCTTTGGCCTAAAGACATATCAACGAACCTGACGACCTTTGCCTCCTTAAAAACCTTCGAGAGGAAAACCCGCTCAGGACAAAACCCCTCCAAGGAAAAAAGAGCACAACAAGTCGTCAGATGCCTAAGACCCTCCTCAACCATACATTTGATAAAAACTAATACATTCTACCCAAGCAACAACCCGAAAACCGAGGGCACCACACATAAATGTATCTAATACATTCTACTCTATTCTAAGTGCCCTTTCACACACCCTGTTGATTATGTCCAGACCAAAATCACAAGACCAGGCCACCAACTTGAATTTGATGTAGCAAATGAAACACAGTGCCTATTATTGCGCATATAACGCCAGCAAAGTACTTGACATTTAAATGTATGCTCTTGCTTGCCTTTCCTGTTCCTTGTTCCTTCCTCTCTTTTTCTTTTCCTATACCTGTTGACACAAAATTCCAAAACCCACCACAAAAATCTATTGCGTAGAAAGACATTTAAATGGTTCGAGAAACCAGCTCGAAGAGTTGTTATAATTTTTAAGAAAACCATTAGCTTTAAACCAAAACCACGATGATACCTTTACTTTCTCCACTATTGCCTCCGTACTTGTTTTCTCGTTATTAAAATTCAACTCATTCCGAGCTATCCACATGTGCCAAACTACGCAATGCCAGAAAACAATCCAAAACTCCTTTTTCAGATTTCCACCTGCATTAGAAAAGTTGTCAAAAAATTCGAGCATGTTGTCACCGCGTTCCACTGTTGGATTCTTCTTTTTGAGTTTCTTGTAAGCCTCTCGTTTCGGCATCTAGTAGCACTCTTTATATTATCGTAATTAAATTTGAGATTTTGTCATGCTAGCTAGCTTATATTGCTTTTGGAGGGAAAAAAGAACATATCTTTTTTAAGTATTGTACAAAAATATGAACATGTTTATTATAATATGGTTTCAAATTCAATTTTATATTATTGAAATAATACCGTAAAATTTGATTTAATTCTACCATTTCAATCCCATATCCAAAATTGTAAACCTGAACTCAAGTATCCAAAACTACACCTCTGTTCTGACAAACTCAATCCCACATCGATCCTAGACACAAGTGTGATGGATTACCCTTAATGTCGAGGTTATTTTCGTATTTATAGATTTTTCTTAGAATACAAGTATCTGAGGATTTTAGAGTTTGTTCTCACCAATCATCACTCGGCATGTGCTCCCAAAGGTTGCTTGTGCTTTGACACACACTCTTGGAAGTGATCTCACACTACCTCAAGTTCTTAGTTCTAGTCACCTTGATTGGTGATCCCAAGCGTCGGAATCCCCTCTTGCCGGGACATGTTCTTTGGTCGAAGTTTGCAAACAAATTTCAAGGTGATAATTAATTTGGAGAAGTCTAATGTAATCACGATGAACCAACGTACAAACAATGATCTTGGTTGATATATCATTTTTTTTAACGCCCGTTTTTAATATACTATATATGCGATCAAGAATACGAATATGAATCACAACAAAACTAAACTAATTAGTAGGGACAATTGAGTTGACAACAATGGACTATTTTATGATGAGAAAGGACAATCGATTAATTAATATAATGCGTGCATCTTTCTTCTTCTTCCTCCATGTGCAGTTGTGAATTAAAGAAAAAAGTTGTTTTTTTTCCATGATCAAACAGACAGTGATTAGTGATTAGTGAAGCAATCACTTTCCAGTTGAGAAAATCATCCGTCGAGAACAGAGCTTGATTAAAGATCGATCAACAAAGATGGAGTTGGTTTTCGTGCCATGGCCGGTAATGGGTCATGTCCAGATCGTCCAGCTAGCTAACCTTATCCTCCATCGCCAATCCCAACTTTCTCAAGGTAACTAAACCACTTCTATAATCTCAATCTAGCTGTTTAGGTGTCAGACGAATGTGTTAATTCCTCTTGTACAGTTCGCTTTAAGTCTTGTACCTACTTTCTAGTTAGGGCTTTGAGTTGTACATTTGGTTGTTCATCTGTCCTCTGTTTACACATCAAAATTAATGTTTAGGCTCAGTTACCTAAGTATTTGATAACTGCATCATTACATATCATCTTTCTGTTGCTCTGATTAACAAAATCTTTTCATTGCGGTAAGAAATGTTCCACATTCGAGATTCAAGAGTAGGAAGAGTTTAACTACTTTTGTTGCACTTTCGACTAGAAAAACAAACAGGAAAAATCTTGCGATCCTCATTAGGCCAGCTTCCATAATCCAATGGTCATTTCTGGATACCTTAATTTGCTGAAGATCATTAACTTAATTTCCATGCTGTTTCTGGAACACTCTAGTTCGTAATTTGGAGTAATCATCGTGTACAGAGAAGGTAGAATGTTATGTTGTTTACAGCTTCTAAAAGTGCATAATATCATTGATGGCAGGGGAAAAGTTTCAGTCACAGTTCTTATAATGAAACTGCCAGATTTCATTGACACCGTGACCAGTTCCTTCACGGATTCGCTCTGCTCTTCCGCCGCGAATAACAGTCTCTCCAGTGTAAACTTTTTTCAGCTCCCTCCTACGGATCCAGCCCCAGAATGGAGCTCCAGAACCCGTGGATACTTCATTGACAGTCTCGGAAAGAGCCATAAATCCAATGTTGCAGACTATATCCAATTGCGCGAACCAAAAGTAGTTGGTCTTGTGGTTGACATGTTGTGCACCTCCATGATTGACGTTGCAGAAAAGTTCCACATTCCCAGTTACGTGTTTGTCCCTTCTCCTACAAGCTTTCTTGGATCGATGCTTCATTGTGAGACCATCCACGATGAGAAAAACGAGGATGTGGCAGAGTTAAGGAACTCAGTATCTGATCTATCATTCCCCTGTTTCAAGGAGACAGTTCCACCGAATGTCATCTCTCTGGTAATGGTGGACAAGCAACAATGGCTTGATAGGTTCCTGCACTATGCTCGTGACTACCGGAAGGCAAAAGGCATAGCTGTAAACACGTTTAGTGAGCTAGAATCCTATGCACTTAACTCGTTTTTACAAAACAAGGCATTTTACAAAACAAGGCATACGGTGATGGGCGAGTCCCACCAGTTTATGCGGTTGGTCCTATTCTGAACCTAGAACCACATCAAGGATCACAAGGCAATGCCTCGGATATACTCAAATGGCTGGATGAGCAACCTGCGAGCTCCGTGCTTTTTTTGTGCTTTGGCAGCCAAGGCAGTTTGTGTGAGAAACAGATACGTGAACTAGCTTACGGTCTGGAGGGTAGTGGATGTCGTTTTCTGTGGTCGCTTCGACGTCAGTCAGGAAATGATAAACGTGCGAGCTTTCCAAGTGAGTACACCAGCCACAGAGAAGTATTGCCAGATGGCTTCCTCGAACGCACAGCTGGAATTGGAAAGGTAGTCGGTTGGGTCCCGCAGCTAGACGTGCTCTCTCACCCAGCAGTGGGTGGTTTCTTATCACATTGCGGATGGAACTCGGTGCTGGAGAGCTTGTGGTGCGGTGTGCCAATTGCGACATGGCCATTGCATGCTGAGCAACAAATGAACGCGTTCCAGTTGGTCAAGGAGTTGGGGTTGGCTGTAGAGATCACTTTGAGCAATCACGAGAGGAGTGAGGATGGGGCTATGGCGTCAGCAGGCGTGATAGAGAAGGGGATCCGGGAGCTAATGTATGGCGGAGGTGAAGTGAGGAAGAAAGTGAAACGAATGAAAGAAGCAAGTAGGACAAGTGTGGTGGAAGGTGGATCTTCTTACGAGTCGCTTGGAAAGTTTATGAAGCAACTTATGCAGAATGTGTCCAACAAATAAGGCAAGATATTAGGCATAGAATGAATCACAGAAGAATAAACTAGTGCCAAATTGTTTGGAGTAAATCTCATGAAGTAATACTTGTACAAGCTGAGCAGATTACAAATCATTGTTAACAGAAATTGCTCCATCTAGTTGTTTCCCGTTATCTATACCTAAGAATAGTTGCCTGTAAGAGTATCTTTTATGTTCGGCTCAAGGTTATAAACGAGCCTGCTTATATTGGAATGTTTTACATGAACATTCGGTAAGGATCCTGTCGCAAACTGCAAAAAGTTTCTAACGTTGAGGCATGCCTAGCTCAGATACGTTTAGACGCAACTGGAGAGTCTTAAAGATCGAATCTCAAGTGTTGCAGCAAGAGGAAACTACAGATGGTCTAAGAAGTTGTGTAAGGAATATGCTTGTTTCTAATTTGAGTATCAATAAACATCAGGTGAAGAAATGAAGAACCCGGATATGGCCTATGGGCTGATCGATCCGAGTGGGCCATCTCAAATCTTTGGTACAAAACAATAATAATATGATCTGATTTGTTGTAAAAGTTACTGAGCACAAACAGACTAGTCAAAGAAGAAACAAACACACATTTTATCACTCTTTACTTTTACCCTCTAGTAACAGTAGTAAAACTCCAGTTTTAACTGATCAAGATGGAAGCAGCAGTATAAAAGAGCAGTACCTTCAGAATGAAAATAGCAGGTTGATTTCATGTTGCAAAAATGTGTGTGTTCTTCTGGGATTTATACATTTTGGCTCACCTAGCCCTTTACAGTGGAATAGGAGGTAATTTCTTTCATTCTTCCAATATTTGTTTTTATGTGTCTTGGTATGTCTTGCACCAAGTCACCAACAATACTTCTTGGTAGTTTTCTTCCTCGGGTTTGAAAATAACATCCTGATCCACTCGCAAGGACAGAAACGGTGTATACTTGTTGTGATAAATTATAAGTGTGCTTAGTGTATTCCTTCCATGCAGATGTCGGCATAACTGATTGGCTGATCGCTTCCTTCAGTTCGATTTTATTGCGAGATGAATGGATTACTGTTGGATTCCATTCCATTAGCTAGAGATCGTTTAAATCAAGAAAGAAAGGATGACAAACTACTGCGGCGGGCTTGGACGTATTGGGAATTCGGGGCGAGTGGGAATCATGGAGCTCAGATATATTCTTCCTATCCTTCTCTCCAATCAGGGACGGAGCCAGAAAATATTTATGGATAGTGCTATCTTTCATATGAATTTTGTACAAATTACATTATAATACTCCGAGCACATGATAAACTCTTTCAGCAGAAGCATCAATAATTTATACGATGAGCGATAACTATTCAAAGTTACGAATTTTCTTTTGTATCCATTTCCTCATAGTTTCGACGAAAACTCAGAGCATGAAAAGAATACAAGATCAACAAATGAAAGAACGAATTCCGTATACATCAAGATCAAGCCCATAAGAAGAACAGTGACAAAAGCATGCTGTATATGTTTCCCCTTACAATATTAGACACAGAATGAATAACATCTTAATAATTGAAATCTGATCAGTATATCAGATGCCAGTGCTAATTACTTGAATTAAGATGTGTTCCAATCTGTACAGAACACTAGAACAACAACACTAGAAAGTATATTGAATAGAGTACTACTGTACTAGTAATTTTCAGATAAAATGTGCCGTGACGGCCGAAATCTTTAAAAGAAACAAAAATTAAAATAAGGAAACTGATCATGTCGAGCTTACAAATAACAAATACAACTAGAGATGTTTAAATTGTTCAATTCAGTTCATCACAGATACCCCATGATCACCAACTCTTTGTTTTGGTGTGGTCAAGATTGATTTGTTGTAAAAGTACCAAGTACAAGTAGACCATTCAAACTAGTAAGTAGTAACAAACACAAATTTTACTACTTTTTAAATTTTACTTTTTACCTGACCAAGATTGAAGCAGCTATATAAATCAACAGCAGCAGCCTCTACAAGTAAATTAACATCTTGATTTCTTGATGGAAAAATGTGTGACAAAATATACATTTTGTGTTCTTTGAGATCCATCTTGGGTCAGCTAGCTTATTGGAGTGGAATAGGAGGTAACTTCAGTTATTTGTACCCATCCTTCCTTATTCTATGATAAACATTAGTAGTAACTTTTCGTGTTTTGATGTATTCTTCGACCAAGTGTTTTTGTTATTATTATTGTTATATTTTTTTTTTTTTTTTGTTGTCAATTTTAAATGTAACATCTCGCGTGTTCTTCAATTTGATTATCGACCTCCATAAGAAATGGTATATAATAATTGTGATAAATTATAGTAACGTGCTTTGTGCCTTTCTTGTATGCAGATGTCGGCAACTTTAATTCTGGGAATAACAAACTGACTAGAGGTAAATCCGCGTCTGTTTGTCGTTATTTCTTCCATATGCTCATATTCTTAGACAAAGGATCAAAATAGTTGTAGTTTCTGATCTTGAATTCTTCTTATTCAGTCGGAGATCAATCGATAGAGAAACCTGCACGGTGATCAGAATTCTTCTTATTCAGTCGGAGATCAATGGATAGAGAAACCTGCACGGTAGAAGATATCGTGACCCCTATCCACACCTTCATTCTCAGATACTCGCAATTGGGAACCAATTCAGAGTCGACCGCAGCCATGTTTCGAATAGTAGTTAGTGAATCAGACAAGACCGGAGGATATTTAGCCGGATCACTAAATCTGGTTTTAGGGCATTTTGTGCCTTTCTCTTTTCTTCTCTACGGCTGTGTCGCATAATTCGTTGGCTCCGAATCAAGCAGCAATAAGGCAGCAACATACAATTCACAGAGTCCGAGTAACCAGATGACTGAATTGGTCACTGCTATATCTTGATATGACATTTGATATATATGATATAACATTTCCATATTGATATAGCATTTTGATTATATATATTTGATATGATTATCATACAATTAAATTCGAGCTTTGTCGAACTCCAGAGTGAAGCACCACTAGCAGTTTGGAATAGAACTTGCAGTGGCAGAATTCGATCAGTATTTTTTTTATCAAAATCATCATCAAACCCCTCACTTGGGATGAAAAAAATGAAATCTAGTAACACACTGGTGTTGCAAGAACCGATGGCTTCCATCGTTTAAGTTGGAATAATTAATTCTAACATTCCGCATCCGGAAAATTTTCAAATTTAATGCATTACCAAATAATTGTGTTAAATTTGATACATCACGAAGATATTTACAATTCCAGTGTGCTGCAATTCAACCACTTAGACCGTTTATATACACCGACCAATTTTCCCATAACATGGGTATATTGAGCTACATACAAGCCTACAACAAAAGATGATCAAATCTGTCAAAATGCAGTTCACCACAAATATCCCATGTTCACCAACTCTTTGTTTTGGTAGTGAATCATTTGTGGTCAAGATTGATTTGTTGTAAAAGTACCAAGTACACCAAGACTATTCAAACTAATAACAAACACAAATTTCATTCGTTTTTTTTTAAATTTCTGTTTACACTTTTACCTGAGTGCCAAAATTGAAGCAGCAGTCTCTAGAATTAAAGTAACATCTTGGCTCAGCTAGCTTTTTGGAGTGTTTAATCATATCCTCATAGGATAAATTGATCTCTTCCATTCCATGCTAATTTGAGCAGAATCTGCGATGTGTTTAGTAGCTTTAATGAAGAAATCGAGTCGTCCCAGAGAAATGGCAGCTAGCTAATCTTCCAAAGTAGCTTCTCCATTCAACATTCCAAACTTGTTTCAAATCAGAGTTCCGCGCCGCCCTTTGTACTCATGTAGTTTATACACCTCCAAGGGTAAGAACTTGAGAGTAGGGCTTGAAATCTCTTTGTTCAAAGCTAGTGCAACTGTGGAACGATAATTACGTGCGTGAGAGAAGGAAACTTAATTTGAAGTACTGGAAAAAACTACTTTCAAGATGAAATTTATTCTGCAATATCAACGAAGTCATGTTGCGAAACTGAGCTCCCTTGATTAAGAAAACTCCACAGAGCATGGACTACTACCACAAACCAACCCACACGAACCTGAGGCCGGTAATGCATTCTACTAGGATTCATCTTGTTAAAACCTAGGGCTTCGCGCAGAGACAAGTGCTCAAGACTCGGTGGCGAGTCTAAACTTTAGCCTAGATCGTTCCACGGCAGTTTGTCGCTGAGACAAGTCCTCAGGACTCGGTGGCAGAGTCTAAACTTTGGCCAGATGAACTAGTACTAGCAGTGGCAGGCAACGAGAGTTTATTATAAAAATCAACATCAATCCCTTCACTAGGGATGATGTACATTTGTCTGAATGCATTTCCAACGAAGAATCGAAAACAGAACATCAATACCATGGCTAGAACATGATTCTAACACAATCGATTTCCAAGCCAACAGCCTAACAAATCGTCCAGCTAGCTAACCTCATCCTCCATCGCCAATCCCAACTTTCTCAAGGTAACTAAACATCTACTTTCATCTCTTGATCTCAATTTTTGTGTCGCTAAACTAGCTGTTTAGGTGTCAGACCAATGTGTTAATTCCTCTTGTACAGATCGCAAAACTAGCTGATTAGGTGTTATTTAGTGTTAATTCGTCAGGTACAATTCGCTATAAGTCTTCCAATTAGGGATTTGAGTTGTACATTTGGTTACTTTTTATTCTAATTAGGGATTTGAGTGGTACAGTTGGTAGCTGAAACGCGATAGACCAGTTGATTAATTTTGTTGAATTCGTGAGTTAATAAATTACTATTAGTTGATGTTTCAGATTCTTACCTAAGGATTTGAAACCTACATTATTGATCCACCTTTCTATTTGTCTGATTACAAAATCTTTTCAACCGCGGTAAGAAATGATCTACCTTCGAGATTCAAGAGTAGGAAGAGTTTAACTACTTTTGTTGCACTTTCGACTAGAAAAACAAACAGGAAAATCTTGCGATCCTCATTAGGCCGGCTTCGATGATCCAATGGTGATTTCTGGCTACCTTAATGTGCTGATCCTTAACTTAACTTTCATGCTGTTTCTGGAACACTCTAGTTCGTAATTTAGTGTAAATCATCGTGTAAAGTGAAGGTAGAATGTTATCTTGTTTACAGCTTCTGAAACTGCACAATTTCATTGATGCAGTGCCACAGGGGCAAAAGATTCAGTCACAGTTCTTATAATGAAGCTGCCGGTTTACATTGACACCGTGACCAGTTCCTTCAGGGATTCACTCTGCTCTTCCTCCGCAAATAACAAGCTCTTCAGTGTAAACTTTTTCAGCTTCCTCCTACAGTCCTACGGATCCAGCCCCAGAGTGGAGCTCCATAACCTGTGGATATTTCATTGACAGTCTTGTAAAGAGCCATAAATCCAATGTTGCAGACTATATCCAATTGCGCGAACCAAAGGTTGTTGGCCTTGTGGTTGACATGTTGTGCACCTCCATGATCGACGCTGCAGAAGATTTCGGCATTCGCAGTTACGTGTTTGTCCCTATGCTTCATTGTCAGACCATTTACGATGAGAAAAACGAGGATGTGGCTGAGTTAATGAACTCGGTATCTGATCTATCATATTCCTGTTTCAAGGAGCCAGTTCCACCGAGTGTCATAATTTTCTGGAAATGGTGGAGAAGCAACAATGGCTTGATAGTTCCTGCACTATGCCCGTGACTACCGGAAGGCGAAAGGCATAGTCGTAAACACGTTCACCGAGCTAGAATCCTATGCACTCAACTCCTTTTTACAAGACAGGGCATACGGTGATGGGCCAGTCCCACCAGATTACGCGGTTGGTCCTATTCTGAACCTAGAACCACATCAAGGATCCAAAGGCAATGCCTCAGATATACTCAAATGGCTGGACGAGAAACCTGGGAGCTCCGTGCTTTGGCAGCCAAGGCAGTTTGTGTGAGGAACAGATAGGGGAACTAGCTAGCTTGTGGTCTGGAGGGCAGCAGATGTCGTTTTCTGTGGTCGCTTAGACGTCAATCAGGAAAAGATAAACGTGTGAGCTTTCCAAGTGAGTACACCAGCCATAGAGAAGTATTCCCAGACGGGTTCCTCGAACGGACAGCTTGAATTGGAAAGGTAGTCGGTTGAGTTCCGCAGCTAGACGTGCTCTCTCCCCCAGCAGTGGGTGGTTTCTTATCACATTGCGAGTGGAATTCGGTGCTGGAGAGCTATTACAAGAGGAGTGAGGATGGGCTATGGTGCCAGAAGGCGTGATAGAGAAGGGGATCTGGGAGCTAATGAATGGCGGAGGTGAAGTGAGGACGAAAGTGAAAGAAGCAAGTAGAAAGAGCATTGTCGAAGGTGGATGGTCTTACGAGTCGCTTGGAAAGTTCATGAAGCAACTTATGCAGAATGTGTCCAACAAATAATGCAAGATATTAGGCATAGAATGAATCACAGAAGGAATAATATCATAATGATTGAAAGCTGAAAGCTGTATCATGTGTCAATGCCTAAATTGTATGCACATGAGTTCTCATCCATTCCTCTGCAGAAAAGCAGTACAAGAAAATGTATTAAACAGAGAACTAGTTATTACTGAGCAGTTTACAAATCATCCTTAATTAACAAATATTGCTCTATCGATCTATATTATTTCCCGTTATTTATACCTAAGGATCATTGCCTGTAAGAGTATCTTTTATGTTCGGCTCAGGGTTATAAACGAGCCTACTTACTGGAATGTTTTACATGATCATTCGGTAAGGATCTTGTCGCAAACTGCTAAAAGTTCTAACGTTGAGGCATCCCCAGATACGTTTAGACGCAACTGGAGAGTCTTAAAGATCGAATCTCAAGTGTAGCAGCAAGACGAAACTACAGATGGTCTAAGTTGTTTAAGGAATATGCTTGTTTCTAAAGTGATGAGTATCAATAAACATCAGGTTAATAAATGAAGAACCCGGATATGGCCTATGGGGTGATTACTGATCCGAGTGGGCCATCTCAAATCTTTGGTACAAAACAATAATATGATCTGATTTGTTGTAAAAGTACTGAGTGCAAACAGACTAGTCAAAGAAGAATCAAATCTTTTACTAATTTTACCCTTCTAGTTACAGTAGTAAAACTCCAGTTTTAACTGATCAAAATGGAAGTAGCAGTATAAAAGAGCAGTACCTTCAGAATGAAAATAGCAGCTTGATTTAATGTTGGAAATTAAAATGTGTGAGAGAATACTCTACTGTGTGTTCTTCTGGGATTTATACATCTTGGCAGCTCACCTAGCTCTTTACAGTGGAATAGGAGGTAATTTCTTTCATTCTTGCAACATTTCTTTTTATGTGTCTTGGTATGTCTTGCACCAACAATACTTCCTGGTAGTTTTCTTCCTCGGGTTTGAACATAACATCTCGATCCCTTGTTTTTCAATTATCTGATTATTCAACTCGCAAGGACATAAATGGTGTATAATATTGTGATAAATTATAATTGTGGTTAGTGTATTCCTTCCATGCAGATGTCGGCATAACTGATTGGTTGATCGTTTCTTCTGGTTGGATTTTATTGCGAGATGAATTGATTATTATTGGATTCCATACCTATTAGCTAGAGATCCAAGTGTTTGATGCAAGAGAAAGGATGACAAACTAATGGGGCGGGCTTGGACGGATTTGGATTTTGGGGCGAATGTAATGCATGAGCGATTCTTCCTATCCTTCTCTCGTTGTTATCAGTTTATCATGAATGTGCTTGATCTTTATGATATTGAAGATAAATTTTATGCAGTAGTAGTCCTATTGAAGGCAAATGTTAAATGATATAATTATTTTGTACCGAACACATGATAAACTCTTTCAGCAGAAGCATCAATAATTTATACGATGACCGATAACTATTCAAAGTTACGAATTTTGTTTTGCATCCATTTCATCATAATTTCGACGAAAACTCAGAGCATGAAAAAGAATACAAGAT
>JAYMSL010001597.1:0-16640 GCA_036897195.1 Plantago coronopus
CTTTTTATTACAAGTTAAAAAGAATAATACACACTAGTTGATATCAAGTGGATATTGTACCAATCTTTAAGACTCTAACCAACAACTTCAGAGTTTATCATAACATATTTATTTCGTTAGATTGATAATAGACTTGTAAAGAAAAAAAATTGTGAATTCATTAATAGGGTTTAACTTCCTTCCGAGATATGATTCTGTCAATAAGTGAATGTGATAATAGTTTCCTTACGAATCTTCAAGAGTGAAGATATGAGATAGAGAACTAACATTAAGAGTGCCGTTTCCAAAAAAAAATAAAAAATCTTCAAGAGTGAAGATATGAGATAGATAACTAACATTATGGTCAAAGGTCTGACAAGTAGACTGACAAGCATCTGAAATATGCTCAGAATTTTCTTTTGATCAAGGAACACCTCAAGTTTTTGTTATTGGTTCTAGTGCAAGTATTCATTTGAACTTCAATCCATATCCCTCAACCCTCATAGTCAAATAAGCACTAATTTTTTTTCACCTTTGACCAACACACATCCTCCATCTTACTCCTCATCTTTCCCTCTAACTCCTCCTTCCTCCTTCCACCACCACCACGTCTCCGCCATCGAGCAGCTAGCACCACACCATGTCCCCGCTGCCAACCACCAACTCACCATAGCCACCCGGTAATGGTAAAGTCAAATATAAACACTATAGAGAAAAGAACAGAAAACAACTGAGGAAGTTATGTTTAGAGACAAAAACTGTAACCTTCTCTTGTACATGGAAATGATATTAATAGAGAAGGTACCATGTCCTATATCTGATTTCCCCTATGATTGTGAGTCTTCTTCCATGGCATTCCCCTAGGCCCTAGCATCTGTGGTGAGCTGGATCAGAAAGAAAAGGGCAAACCAATGTACTTATTAAAGAAAACTACGGTAACTACCAATTAGAGTAGAGGTGTTGGACTGAAAAGCATGCGAATCTAGAGGAAGACCACAGGGCACAGATCTAGTAGTATCATAGGAAGCAGTGAGGACTCTCTGGGTGTACATAATCCATGCTTTAAATATATTCACTTAGAATAGGATAACAGTTCAGAGAAGGAATATTGATTCTGCCTGTTGCATCTCAAATAATACGTCACATCCAGAAAAAGATTATAGCTAAATCGATGAAAGGCCAAAGTGTGTACCGTGTTTTTATCCCTCTTTGTATTAACTTTTTTTAAAAAAGGGTCTCTTTATATCATCTATGGAGTAGACATGTTACGCAACTGATGGAAAACGATGTCTGCCCTATTCATAGAATGATAATTAGAATTTAGAAATAACTAAAGCTCATTTTTGCACAACTGCATATTACTATAGTTGCAATATTAAGGATGAATATAGCAAGAATATAGTGTAATGTAATTTGATCTGATTGACAAACTTATTACGTTAAAGGATAAGTATTTAGTTTTGTTTGTCTTTGAGTACAATTAGTTAAATAGATTAGTCCTCCCGTCAAATACAAGAGATGCAATGTTAATTTGTTCTGTTGGGTTACATATCTAATACGCATTTACGTTGTTGCATGAAGGTCACTCAATTCAAACCAATTTTCTGGCGAGATACCACCTTCCATCGGTAACTTATCAGATCTTTATTGGTTGGATTTAGCTGAGAATAGTCTTACTGGACATATCCCCGTCTCCGACGGAATCACACCTGGTCTTGATTTGCTGCTTGAAGCAGAACATTTGTATGTAGTTAATTTTCTTTTCCTTAGTTGCATGGAAATATACTTCTGTTCTTTTTCTCCATTTGTGATTAACATGATAATTTCACTACAGTTATACTAAAATTAAATTCTTTTCTGCAGCCATTTGGGGGGAAACCAACTGTCAGGTGAAATACCATCTCAGCTGTTCAGCTCAGATATGAATCTTGAGCATTTGTAAGTGCATCTGAATCAGTGAAAGAAATAACAATTTTAAGAATCATATTTAATAATTAATACTTCGATTGTGTTATTTCCATATCAAATTTGGAACTTGCTTTATAGAGAAAAGGGAATTTATTTGTAAACCAAACCTGTCTATCCAATTAAGAAGCCATATCCACGCCAGGGAAATACATGCTTCTGTCTGACATTCATGATCTCCCAGCACCTTGAACTATCTTCGATGTCACCCTAATGATACAATCTCTGTGCATTGTCCTGTGGATTCAATGGAGTGCTTATAATACCGACAGGCAAATGAAAAAAGAAAAAGAAAAATATATCGCTGTAATAAATCTTTCATAATCATTTTGCTGTGACAGAGTCAAATTACTTTACATCTTAAAATTGTGCCTTCTCTCACAGATTATTGCGTTTTCTGAGTTTAAACAGGAAAAAAAAAATCCCTTCATTATATGATTCATTACATTCCTTATTGTATGTTATTTTGCTTGTCCTACTTGAGTAGACTTCTGGAAAACAATCAGCTAACTGGAACAATCCCTTCCACGCTGGGACTTGTACCGAACCTTACAATCGTGTAAGTAGCATTGTAAATCCACTAACTATCATTACCTTGAGCCACAAATTCTTTCTGAAGGTTAATGTAATCCTTGCTTTTAACAGGCGGCTAGATGGAAACTCTTTAAATGGATCTGTTCCTCAAAGCATAAGCGACCTCAACTCTCTAGAGTATCTGTAAGTAGATTTATGTAGTAGAATAAGCACAATTATTGTGTTCAGATCATTATATTCTTGTCTATGGGCTTCTATATTCATTAAATGGTGACCATTTGGTACTACAAATGTTTCACATTCCAGATACTTGGCAAACAATAAGTTCACTGGGCTTCTGCCTGATCTGAATGGCATGGACTCGCTCTTGTATGTGTAAGTACCAATGTTCCACATTAATATTTGTTGTTTGACCATGCATATGTGCACCATAATATTCCATAAATTCTTCTTGCAGTTTATATGACAAGTATCTGCACACGCAATGTTTCATATGCATGTAGTGTGTGTATATATACATAATAAGTTATGTACACTATACGCATATATCTCATATGAGATGGTTAACTACATCACTCATTTTTCCCCTTTTCTTAATAAAATATTGCAGGGATATGAGTAACAATTCATTTGATCCAACAGAAGTTCCCCCATGGTTTTCCTCTTTACATAAACTGACTACCTTGTAAATCTCTACTCTCTGTCTTATTCATGCTCACATGCACAAACAAAGGTGTGTTACCATATTCCTGATACAATTCCTGCAGAAATATGGAGAATACTCGTATCCAAGGACAACTCCCAGACTCTCTGTTCAGCTTATTCCAGTTGCAACAAGTGTAAGTGAGCTCTTTAATTACAATCACAATGAGGTCTTATAAATGACAATATTTATCTCGTACAAGATTCATCTTCGTTCTGTTTACGTTAGTAGAGAATGGTAGTGAACAGTCCTCTCTTGTCCACTTCCCCGCTCCCCAATCAGGATATTGAAGAACAATGAGATCAATGGCACCTTAAATATTGGCTCCGCCTATAGCAGCCAACTGCAGCTAATTGATTTACAGGGCAATTCTGTTGACAACTTCACTCCAACGGTTGATTATAGTTTTAAAATTATGTAAGTTACCTCCCTTATCTTTTTCCTCGTTCTTCTCATCTACTCACTCCATTCTCATGTTGTTAGTGGCACCTTCTTTTTGTTTTCTTCCCTTTTTCATGAATTACTTTTTATCTGCAGACTTGTTGATAATCCAGTATGCGATGAAAATGTCCGAGAAGGACCGAGCTTCTGCACCAATAACATCTCTGACTCAGTTCCAACAGAAAATTGCCCGTCTCTTTCCTGTAGCCCGCCTAAGGTTTTAAGCCTCAGCTGTGAATGTACCAGTACTTATCCTTTTTTTGGCATCCTAGTATTCCGAGCTCACTCCTTCTCTAACTATGGAAACTCATCAATTTTTGAGTCTCTTCGTGGTATATTGGAGGCATACCTCTCTCATTACCTTTCAGTCGATTCAGTTTCTCTTGATAACCCGTCAAAAAATCACTATAGCTACCTCTTAGTAGATCTACAAGTTTTACCATCTGGTCGAGATGCTTTCCACTATGCAGAGATATCTGTACTCGGGTACTTGCTTAACAATCAAACTTTCGATCCACCATCTGGGTTTGGACCCTATTATTTTATTAGCACATACTACCTGCCATTATATCCAGGTAATCTAGACTAACTACCCAGTTGAGTGAACATAACTTTCTTTGTTGCTGGTACTGGTGTTATATTCTCATTGCATACTCTGTCATCTCTCAGGTCTTGATGTGGGTAAGAACCACTCAAACAAGATGAGGCCCAGCAGTATCATTGGAACTGCAGTTGGTGGAACTGTTCTCTTTTCTTTGTTGCTATTTGCAGGAGTCTATGCTATTCGCCAGAAGAGGAGAGCTGAATCAGCTACCCGACAAAGCAATCCATTTGGTATGTTTGAGATCCTTCATTCCTAGTTAGTTGTGTTTCAGATATTGCAGAATGTGATTGGTTCTTTTGCACTTCCAGCATCTTGGGATCCAAACAGAAACAGTGGGGGATCAGTTCCTCAACTAAAAGGAGTAAAATGTTTCTCGTTCGATGAACTCAAGAAATGCACAAATAACTTTTCTGATTTAAATAGTATCGGAAGCGGGGGCTATGGAAAGGTTAGTTTTACGTCAATTTTGGTCTTGTTATGGTATTCTTTTGCAGAACTATTTTCCTATTACTCTGGCAATGATTTTGAGTATTTGTTATTCCATCATACAATCAATTTGAACATTATTCTCCAGGCGACTTCGACATGAGTAATCTTCAGGTTATATGATTTTGTTATTACGAAGTTATGCATCCATACTGTTTTCCAGTGAGAATTAGAATGTTGCCAGTGGGAACTAGGATTGAAAGATATAAGCTACAGCCTTCAAGTCCTGATGTCTGCTAAAATTGTATATTAGAAATTGGAGCTCTAATGTTTCTGAGATTAGAATGTTTATAGTCAAGTTAAAAGCCAGCGGCGGAACAATAGTTTTTCGAATAGAATTGGCTTATCATTTTCAAACTTGGGCCACTTTAAAGTTTGAGATTATGGTAAAGAAAGAAACTGCCTACAAACAGTACATGTCACCATATAAGTGAGCTGTAATTAATGGCTTGGAGATATATCAAAGCTCAACTACCTGCTAAGTTTTCTTTTGTGCTTAGACTATTGCTTACTTAATTTATTAGTTCCTTTATGCATGTATACCACGTAGCTTGAGAAGTTTGCAAACTCAATTCCACAATAAAAATTAAATAGAATATCTCTCTGAAGTTCCTTCTCCAAGCCCTAAGTGTATCTCCACCACTTTGCTTGGCATAGACTAAGACGAATTACAGGATCCCCAAGTGAATATATTCTTAATTCTGTGGAGGTGAAAATAGCTAAATCTTTAAATGTTTATTGCCATATTTACCCACATTGGCCTGTGAAGGATCATAATCCATTAATTAGCCACAGATGAAAGTTGTAAAAGAAATTGTGTAATACTTACAAGAAACAAATCCAATTCTGCACCTTGGAAAGTATTTGTTAGGTTTATCATTTCTGTTTCTTCATGTGCATTCTTAGGTATATAGAGGAATTCTTCATGGAGAAATGGTTGCTATTAAAAGAGCTCAACTAGGATCTGTGCAGGGTGGTCTGGAGTTCAAAACTGAGATCGAGCTGCTCTCTAGGGTTCACCACAAGAACGTTGTCAGTTTAGTGGGTTTCTGTTTTGATGAAGGTGAACAGATTCTGGTATACGAGTTTGTTTCAAATGGAATATTGAAGGATAGTCTTTCAGGTTAATCCTATTTATCTTTTTCATATATTTGATAATATTAATCTGCATGCTCAACTCATCTTGAGCCTTTGTAACTTCTGGAATGAGGTCATTGTTCCAACGAACCTATGGTTAAAATATAATTTCCAAAATTACCAATAGATACTTCTTTTAAATGACTGCAATTCTTTTTTTTTTTGTTGAGTTATGTTCATGTTACAAAGATTACTGCAGGGATAGGCGGATAGCTTAGTGTTTAGGTGGTATCTATAACTTAAATATAATACGATGTTCAAGTATTTGTTGTTTTTGACACAGTATCGTCTAAATGATGCACTGTTATTTTCGTAAATCATAGATATTTAACAACTCAATTTTTTTGAGGCTGAGATGATTTACATAATCATAGACTTGATCCTTAGCTCTCTTTTGTTGCAATCAAGATTTTATGTGTATCCCTTCGTTGATTTATTTGGGATTCTGCTGCCTTTGGTCGTAGAATTTGACTGTACGCCACTTTTCAGGGAGATCAGGAATCAGACTAGATTGGATGAAACGACTCCGAATTGCTCTTGGGGCCGCCAGAGGAATACAATATCTCCATGACCTTGCAAACCCTCCTATCATACACAGGGATATCAAATCAAACAATATATTGTTGGATGAACGCCTTAATGCTAAAGTAGCTGATTTTGGTCTCTCTAAGCCAATGGGTGAATCTGAGCGGGGTCACGTCACAACTCAGGTTAAAGGCACGATGGTAAGTATTTCTTTAGACAAATTTACATGGCTCAAAGCATGTTTTGTTTCTCGTTGTTTTTAAAAGCAGTGCATAATGTTATGTGTGTGAAACTTTTTGACTAAATGTTTGCCTTCCTTTACATCTTTTTTTTCTTCTCTTATTTCCAGGGATACTTGGATCCTGAATATTACATGACGCAGCAACTTACTGAGAAGAGCGATGTATATAGTTTTGGGGTATTGCTGTTGGAAATTCTAAGTTCAAGAACTCCAATTGAGAGAGGGAAATATATAGTTAGGGAAGTAAAGGTGGCAACGGATAGGACCAAGGCCATGTACAATCTTCACAGGATTATTGACCCTATTATTGGTTCCAATGCTTTACCAAGAAGTGTAGAAAAGTTTGTTGATCTAGCACTGAGTTGTGTCGAAGAATTGGGTGAGGACAGGCCTCCGATGAGCGAGGTGGTTAAAGAGATAGAAAGTATCATGGAATTAGTCGGTCTGAATCCAAATGCAGAATCTGCATCAACCTCAACAAGTTATGAAAACGCAAGCAAAAGTTCAAACCATCCATATAGCAATGAAAATCTCATGGCTTACAGTGGAGCCTTTCCGCCTACAAATTTGGAAATCAGAACCCAAGCAGGAGATCTTTATGGGAGCAGAGGAGACTTGTAAGTTGTTCTTCAAGTTTGCTGGTTGCCCCTTCATGTTATGTACTTATCTGTGAGGGTGAAAGAGGTCTACTTTTACCTGTATAAAAGATGTAAATTGAGTTGCCTTGCTTCTGTGGACAAGAAAAATAGATCAATAATATAAACTGGACTTGTAGAGTGAAGTGAGCTGTCTTCTGAATCAGGAAACATGCAAATGAATGCATTTGGTATGTAGCAGATACTAGTGATGATGAACATATTGTAATATAAATGCATACTGTGTCATTAAGGAGCAGCAATGTTTCCCTATTTGTCTCTTGAACTATAAACCTGATCATGATCCCCGGATCCAGAAAAACGGTGGTTTCCGGTTCTGGAACCGTTGTAATGTCAATTCTCTAATTCGGTACTGAAAGTTTAACCTTTTCTTTTCTTTTAAATGGTGACTCCGACATATCTACACTTAAAAAAAGGGTACAGTATAGTTGACTTGTATTAGGATCTAGTTAGGAATTAAGTATAGTTATTAAAACTATATTCTGAAATATAGTCTTTATATAATATATAACATCTGTTTGTTTAAATTATTTTACCATATCATTTGGCCATTTAGAATTAATTTGTTGAACCGGACACTTTAAAAATGTGATAAATTTGAATGCGAAGTTTTGACTTGGCTGTGTTGCGTTATAGAGCCATCTACAATTTGGTGGTGATGTGTCCGGTACTTGCTCAGAGTTGACAGTGAGATACACAGCCATCGTCAGTGGTTGACTGGGACTCCGCCCGCCTGTGGTGGCGGATCTGGCATCCTCTGTAAGAATGGGTAGGGTTTTTATTCCTTCTCTTTGCTCATTTCATCTTATCTTTTAAGTTAAGTGAATAATGTTACTGATATTGGTGCCCCTGCATCTGATTCCTTGGAAACTTATCATAAGGGTACAGGTATGATTCCTTGAAAACTAATTTTTGACTTTTAGCCGATTTCGACCACTGAGCTACTTTTAAACTATAATGATTAAATAGTTAATAAAAGTAACACGAACCGCCCATGTGAAACCACCAAACCTATTACACAGTGTTGTGGTGAAGGTTTAATTTTTGTCTTGCCCTAATCCTAGTATGTATCAAATCATAATAGTGTCCCTTGTCAGAAAGTATAATTTATTTTCGATGAATTATGTTTAACTCCATCATTGCTAGTTAGTTGATATATTCGAATGACTTTATGAAGAAGTATGAAACACTCTCAAACTCGGAACCTGGATTCATGGACGTGGTCATTTTGCAGACGGCCGTGTGTCGTGGAAATAATCTAACTCATATGTCATATGATCATATAAAATTAATATATACTTATATCATCGTATGTTCAATTAATGGAGTCGACATTGACGTTTGAGCATGACAGTACAAGACATGATCAGATTAAAGACTTGGTCCACTCATGATTAACTACAGCTACAAGTTTAACTAATGCAAACCTTATATCCTGAACAATTTAAATAGTTTGAGTTTTTTATTATAAAATGTTTAAGTTTGAATTTGGCGGGCAAAAGGACTAAAATATTTCTTCTTCTGCTCATAGCTGGTGTCATTTTGAAAGTTCCCTTCTCTATAAATAGCGTTTAAAAGCTCTTCCAAGATTAGATAGTTCAAGATTAACATTCTGGGATTTTGAGTATTTACATGCATCCTGATTTCTTGCGTGATGGTGAAAATTTGGAGAAGTCATATATTTTGTATTGGAGCTCTGCTCCAAGTTCTTGTTGCCGCAGGATTGACTCACACCGACGATTGTAAGTTTGTTCTGTTCGGTATTACCTGAATTACCTTTAGAAATGCTTGTTTATTATCATTTTATATTGTATGTTGATCCTGATAATGAATTTTTCGAATCATACAAAGATATGGTGTTAGTACAAATGACATGAGTGAGTAGTGCTTTTTCAGTCTGTTCGAGACTAGAGTTGAAACAATCTGGTAAACAATAAGAAATTGGTTCACTTGTGATGCAGCTACGAGTCTAAATGGTCTCAAAGAAGAATGGAGGAATTTTCCGCCAAATTGGAAAAGGGATGATCCTTGTGGAGATGGTTGGGATGGAATTGGCTGCAGAAGAAATCGCGTCATCTCTATGTAAGTTATTTGCTACCTCTGTTAACATAACGAGTGGATAATGCTTTACCTGTCTTCTCTGATATATAAGTTTCTAATTTTTTCAGCACATTATCAAGCATCAATCTGAAGGGTCGACTGCCATCTGATATTACAAGATTTTCAGAATTGCGGATCCTGTAGGCTTTCTATCTACTCAGTTGCAAACTATCGTTTCTTCTCAATTGTGATGTTCTTGAGCTAAACAATAAATTTCTGTATTGTAAGTGTGCATTAATTGCTGACTATCGATTTACATCTGTTTATAGGGATCTGTCATACAACCCAGATTTGACTGGACCTCTTCCTCTTAACATCGGTAGTTTATCACGACTAACAAGCTTGTAAGAAAATGCAACTATGTCAATATTGGGTCACCAGTTGATGTAATGTATTATTCACTCAGTTGATGAATTATCACTTGATGCACTACAGAATCCTCGTTGGTTGTCGATTTTCTGGTCGGATACCGAGCTCCATAGGATCTCTGAGAGACCTCGTTTACCTGTATGTAGGAATTCTGCTTCTTTTTCCTTACTGTTTAATGCTCATGACAACTTTCTGGATAATATATCTAATACACTTTCCATTGTTCTATAAAGGTCACTTAATCTGAACGAATTCATTGGAGAGATACCGCCTAGCATTGGTAAATTATCGAAGCTTTATTGGCTGGATTTAGCTGATAATAGACTCACCGGAACCATCCCAGTCTCTAATGGAAGCACGCCTGGTCTTGATATGCTTCTTGCCACAGAGCACTTGTATGTTGATATCATTTTCTTTTCTCTTTCTGGTATGATCTTTTCCATTCCGGTACACGCTCAAACCAGGTTACTTCTTGCAGCCATTTCGGGAATAATCAGATTTCTGGAGAAATACCGTCTCAGCTATTTAGCCCGGACATGAGTCTTCAGCATTTGTAAGTTGAAGAACGAGCATATTTGATTGAGTTATACCAGTGTAACTACTGTTTCACCTATCGTATTAATACACGATATATGTACTTGATTAGGCTTTTTGAAAACAATCAGCTAACTGGAACGATACCTTCCACAATGGGGCTTGTGCAGACTCTGGAAGTTATGTAAGTAGAAAAACTTCAATCACCGTTGCTAGCTATCGATAACCTTCTAAAAACATGCACAACTAAGTATCTCTTCTACAACAGTCGGTTAGATAGGAACTCCTTGGATGGATCTGTTCCGCAAAACATCAACAACCTCACCAAAGTCCAGGATCTGTAAGTGCAATTAATCTAAGCAACTTTTTCTTTGTTATGCTCATATCTGGAGCCTATTTATATGTAACCATCTAGTCCTGTACAACTAAATACTGCTATTATATACAACACATTACAGATACTTGGCGAATAATCAGTTGACCGGAATTCTACCTGATTTAACTGGCATGAACTCGCTCTACTATGTGTAAGTTCACAACATATATATGCTGATTTTCTCATTAGTATATTGTTATTTTGTGCATAATGATATATGCATCGCCATAAGCATTATCATTTTCCTGTCTCAAAGTCATTAACGAATATGTTGTTCGTTCTGGTTTTTATATTTTTACAGGGATATGAGCAATAACTCGTTTGATCCATCGGATATTCCCTCGTGGTTTTCTTCTTTAGAGTCCTTGACATCATTGTACCTCTCTCTCTCACACACGCGCACATACCCACAGTTTACTTGCCCTTTTAGCTTAGGTTGACTTTGTGTTGGTCAGACATTGCTGATATACTGATCATGCAGATACATGGAAGACACACAAATTCAAGGACAACTTCCAGTGTCATTGTTCAGCTTACCCCAATTGCAAACAGTGTGAGTGAACTCCTCGTTCGATCATGATTGTGCCCATGCACGTTCCGATCTGGTTTCTATGTTGAATCCTGTTTCTTTTTATCATCAGCGTATTGAAGAGAAATCCAGGGGTTAATGGCACATTAGATGTTGGTGGCAACCCTAGCAGCCAACTGGCACTAATTGATCTACAGGGCAATTCTATCGGCGCCTACACTACAAGGCCTGGCCACAATTTTAGACTCATGTAATATACTTATCTCATCTTTGCTTCTCAACTTTTTGCATTTTCTATTTCACAGGATTGAGTATTTGAGTTGTACGTTAAGCATACAAGAAGTTTAATATATTACATAAGCAAGTAGTAGTATTTTCATGTTATATTCTGATTCTCAGTTCTATTCTCATACTATATATGCAGACTAGTTGGAAATCCAGCATGCACGGAAGGAGCACGGGAGAGAGAGCACTACTGCAGCCTTCCTCGTCAGTCGAATGACTCTTACTCAACTCCACCACAAAATTGCACACCTGCTCCCTGTAGTTCAAATAGAGTTTCTAGCCCAAGCTGCACTTGCGCGCATCCATACACGGGAATCCTTGTATTTCGTTCTCCTTCCTTCTCTAACTATGAGAATGCGACCATATTCGAGTCTCTTCAGGAAGCGTTTATGACTTCAAGTCAGGCTAATAGACTCCCTGTGGAGTCGGTTGCTCTTAGTAATCCAACAAAAAATGCAGAAAACTACCTTTTACTGAATCTGCAAGTTTTCCCATCTGGCCAAGATCACTTCAACCACAGTGGAATTTCTTCCCTTGGATTTCTGCTCAGCAATCAGACTTTCAAGCCACCAGATGAATTTGGACCCTTTTACTTCAGGAGCAACGGCTATTCATCATTTGCAGGTAAACTGGTTAACTGCGCGCAATTGAAGTAAACAAGTTCATTTCACTTAATGCATTGCTAATGAAATATTTCAGGTCTTAGTGAGGGCCACAAGTTAAAAACTGGCATTATCATTGGAGCTGCAGCAGGTGGAGCTGTTCTGTTCTTGTTATTGCTGTTTGGAGGATTATACGCCTTCCGCCAGAAGAGAAAAGCTGAAACACCTGCCAGAAGGAACGATCCTTTTGGTATGTTTGAGATCCTTGTCTAAATTATATATATCCATTTCTTGGCATCACAGCAAGTGTGACTTTTTCATTTGTACTTGTAGCAACCTGGAACCCAAACACGAACAGTGGTGACGTTCCTCAACTTAAAGGAGCCAAATATTTCTCGTTTGAAGAACTTAAGAAATGCACAAATAACTTCTCCGAAGCAAATAGCATTGGAAGTGGTGGATATGGAAAGGTTGGTTTACTTGGTGCCTAACAAAAGCGGCACATTTGTCCACTTGTGGTTCCACCAAGTGTATACAAGTCGGACTTATCATTTCTTTTTATTTATATGCTCTCTCAGGTATATAGAGGAATGCTTAATGGACAAATCATTGCTATTAAAAGAGCTCAACTAGGATCCGTGCAGGGTGGTCTGGAGTACAAAACTGAGATCGAGCTGCTCTCCAGGGTTCACCACAAGAACGTCGTGGGCCTAGTAGGTTTCTGTTTTGATGAAGGTGAACAAATGCTGGTGTACGAGTTTGTTGCAAATGGAATACTGAAGGATAGTCTTACAGGTTAATCCTATTTATCTTTTTCATATACCTGATATAAATTAATCTGTATGCTTCATAACTCATCTTGGGAGTTTCTGACTTTCAGGGAAGTCAGGAATCAGATTAGATTGGATGAGACGGCTTCGAATAGCTATTGGAGCGGCCAGAGGAATACAATACCTGCATGACCTTGCAAATCCTCCCATCATACACAGGGATATCAAATCAAACAATATCTTGTTGGACGAACGCCTTAATGCTAAAGTAGCTGATTTTGGTCTCTCTAAGCCAATTAGTGAATCTCAAAGGGGTCACGTTACGACTCAGGTTAAAGGCACGATGGTAAGTACTTTTCTTTTCCAGGAATTTACATGGCTCTGAAACAGTGAAACATGTATATATAACCTCTTTTCTTATATGACCAGGGATACTTGGATCCTGAATATTACATGACACAGCAACTTAATGAGAAAAGCGACGTATACAGTTTTGGGGTATTGCTGTTGGAAATTCTGACCTCAAAAACTCCGATTGAGAGAGGAAAATATGTAGTTAGGGAAGTGAAAGTAGCAATGGATAGGACCAAGGCCATGTACAATCTTCAGAGGATTATTGACCCTATTATTACTTCCAACGCTTTACCAAGAAGTGTAGAGAAGTTTGTTGATCTAGCAATGAGGTGTGTCGAAGACTCAGGTGTTGACAGGCCTCCCATGAGCGAGGTGGTTAAAGGGATAGAAAGTATCATGGAATTAGTCGGTCTGAATCCAAATGCAGAATCTGCATCAACTTCAACAAGTTATGAAACCGGAAGCAAAGGTTCGAACCATCCTTATAGTAATGAAAATCTCATGGCTTACAGTCACAGTGTAAACTTTTCACCTGCAAATCTGGAAGTCAGGACACCAGCTGGAGATCTTTATGGGATCAGAGGACAATTCTAAGCTGTGTTCTTCAACTTTGCTGGTTGCCATGCATACACATACTTCTCTATGAGTTCACAATAAGACTGCGTGCTGTGTGGGGGTGAAAGAGGTACACTTTTCGCTGTAGAAATAATGTCGATCGACTCCTTCTGTATATAAACAAATGAATAAAGAATATAAACTGTGATTGATGTATTGAAATGTCTTGTGAACATATTGTGTAATATAATGGATATTGTATAATATTATGGGTGTTCGAACTTAGGAAGACAAATCTGCAGAAAGAGCATGAGCCAATGGGGTTCCTGACCTATATACACTGTGAATCATGGTAAAGAGCAAGTTTCATATTTGTATCTAGGTAGAACTAGAAATCATGGTTCTGGAACTGAGAGCTCCCAGTTCCATATAGTTCGGTTTCATATTATTTGTTCATATGTAGACAAGGGCTCATAGATTGAGCCACATGCTTAATGGGCATGACTGGTGTATTCATCAGCTTGTGCCTCACCAGGGTCGGACAACCTCTAGGAAGGACGTCACCTGTTAGACTTATGTCAAGGTCAAGCACTTTGGTGCTCCTTTTTTGGGTTTCCAGCTCCGTTCTATGTGGTTAAGTATCGTTGGTCGTACATGCCCTCTGAATGTACGTCCTTGCATCGTCAGACAATACCTTGTCTCAGGTTAAGTGTTTAGTTGTGCTTTCTGGGATTGGCCTTGGAGAAGGAACTCTAGTCGGACACCTTTGTCTTACCTTGAGATAGGAATTGTCTTTTGGTACTGAGTTTGTGTCAATAAAAGTAGTTCTTGACTAAGTTTATCATCTAGATCTTGCCCTAACTTTGGCTATGTCTTGTCTTCTGGTACTGTGTTAGGAAAAGTTCTTCTTGACTGAGTTTATCATCTTGCTCAATTTGAGCTAGAACTTAGAATTGTAATTCGGGCCCTTTCTTTCTAAGTTCATAGTTCGTTCTTCATTTAATTCGAAGTGAACTTCTTTATCCACAACATGACGACTCAAAAGAAGATAACTGAAAAAGAGTGTTTCCGGAAAGCATAATCAATCATGAGGCAGTCTGATAAATTAGGAAAATCTAATCTCAAGGTCGAGAGAAACAAACCAAAGGCATGACATATGATGAGTCTATTTCCTCACCATTGTGTCGCATGTAATAAAAGACCCATGTGTTTGCTACGTTATGGTTCATATATGATATAATAACCAAAATGCTCTGGAAATGGATTGGCTGTGAACTATGTTACATCATCTATTCCAATTTTGCCAAAATGGATTATTGTGTATCACTCACATCGTCTCGATAACTACCCTTTCTTTTATTGGCACATTTCATCTAGTACCTTTCATCAAAAATCCAAATGTATTCATCGGAAAACAAACTCAACAAGCAAACATCGATACTCTACTAATTCCCCTAAAGATTCTAACCCCGGACAATGGATGACTCAATCACTATTCATCTACTACCATCAATCTTACAGGCGTAGGGACGAGAAATTGGAGATAAAAAGTGTTGGAAAAATAGCACTAAGGAGAGTATCCGTCAAGTTGATGAAGAAGAGAACTTGAGTAAACGTAATGCTGCAGAATGACGGGATTGCCCCGATTTCACTGAAATAATATTTGTCATGTATTGGTGCTCACAGTCCAGCAAATATAGTAGATAGCACTCCTGAACTATGCTCGAAACTGGTCTAGAACAATATGGAAGAAGAGAGTAGAAGAGAAGAAGAGATTGCAAAAGAATCAGTAACCCTCTACCAAGATGATGAAAGTCCTTTTATAGATAGTAAGGGTTGCAAGGTACGAGGGACGCAATGATTAGGAAAGTCACTGTTCATTTAAAATTGAAGTCACTTCAACGGACGAACGCGTTGTTTCGAATTTAGTCCAAAATTCAAACACTTCCGGAACCATTGGCTACTGGTCGAGTAAGCGGTCGCCCGCTACTTGACCAAGCCGTCGCTTGCTCGAGCAAACGGTCGCCCGCTATGTTTCACCTGAAACATGTCCCTACTGCATGACTAAGCGGCCGCTTGCTAGGAGCAAGCGGTCGCCCGCTAGGTCCTCAAGCCCAGGTGCAGTCTGCTCGAGAATCCTCCCGGATTCTCGGCTTTCCCCTTGCATTGCCTAGCGTATGGCTTACCAAGCCTCGCTATGTTTATCTCTTCTCAATTTAGTAAAGTGGGATCACTCCCATCACCAAACTATGAGAGTTTGCTAGTCTAAGTACTCAACCAACACACTTCGAGTCTTACTTTCTCTTTCATTACAAAGGAGATTTTAGTAGACAATTCAAGTGTTTTTCTACCATCGCAGTAGATTGTACACAATCAATAAACCTCACGTTTATAGTGTGTGGGTGCCCGTTGGTTAAGCCACAAAGACATAGAAAATCATTTCGGATTTTACGAAAATTCCTACAAAAAGTTAAACATGTCGTGTTATATACCAATCATAGTTTCACTGACTTCAATCATTTAGAGTAGTAGCAAGCCCAGTCAGGGGTAGATCAAGGACGGGTCATATCATGATATCAAGACGTCCTAACACTACAAAAAAATCAGCGTTTACTGACGAATTCTATTCGTCAGTAAACCAGTCTATTCGTCAGGAAAAAAAAATCCTGACGAATCGCTGGAATTTACTGACGAATAGATTCGTCGTCAGTAAACCCTTCGTCAATAAGGAGTTTACTGACGAATAGATCTATTCGTCAGTAAGATTCGTTGACCCTCGTCAACGAACTTAGCCGTTTTGGCTAATTCGTCTTGCTGACGAATAATCTATTCGTCAGCAAAATGAATTTCTTTTTTCTTTTTCTTTAAGTTATTTTAGTGACGAATAAGTTATTC
>JAYMSL010001598.1:0-16638 GCA_036897195.1 Plantago coronopus
AAACCATTTGTTTCTCTCAAATTCAAATACTTTGGTCTATCTCTATAATCCATTTATTACGTATTTGTCAAAGCTCGCACTTAAGGTATGATATTAAATGTTATGTGCAAAGTTTAATTGATTTTTTACATACCATGTTGGTACGAGCATTATTAGGTACAATGTCTATAGCTAATAGGTTTGTGTTACATATTACGACATTTCTTATTATTTTGGTCGGACTAATCGGTTATCGTGTGTCTTTATAGAAACGACGGTAGTTTATTAATGCATAAATACTAATGAATCGTCAGTTTTGCAATAAATAAATGTATATGAATGATGAAATAATTAATAACTATATATAGTTGAAAAGATTTTATCAGTTTGTAAAGTGTTTTAAGTTTATATAGTTTTAACGATAACGTCGCGTTTGATAATATATGATATTGCTCGAACATATAATAAAAAAATGACGTTAAAATGATCAGAATATCAATACATGCATTAGGATTTTAACCGTTTTATTTATTTGTTCGAGTTATGACTAGTTATAGGTAACATAATTTATTCACGTATTGATAAGTAACATTATTAGTAATCTTAATAATATATTAATATAACTTTAACTCCACTCTGCATGTCATCGATATGAATACTTTTCGGTATTGGATGTAAAACAGAGATGATGAACACAGACATCCCGCCCCTAATCTCAAGCATAAAGGAGCAAGTCTGCAGGGCGAACAGATCTGCCACTCTCATCAACCAAACCAATATCCACTTCCTTACCATCAGAATTGCTAGATCGAAAACAAATATCCAAGAGAGTGTCACGCACAAGGTTGTGTCTGTGCTTGATACCAACCATCTCAGCACATGACACCGCATGATCACCAAAAACATCCCCATCGAAGACTCGAGAGCAAGCAGAACAAGGGCTAGACGATGGGAACAAAGGGACACCGAGCCGATAACTAAGCACACACATGTAAGTCCTGCCATTCATAATCTGCCCCAACCTAGAAATAGGCACAATGCGCAACCAATCGGAAAAGTGAGAACCCTGCAGAGACTTCCAAAGAGCTACCTGACGAGGAGTCAAAGAGAAAACAGATGCAGCAGAAGAAGCAACCTTCGTGAAATATATATCTGCCAGTCTCTTCATAAGTCTGGGGGCAGCGATCTCACTAAGGTTGCGCAAAACGTCAGAATCCGTGGTCACAGCGAAAAGAGACCGAGCAGCCTCGAAAGCAGACCCAAGAGAGGTAATGCCAGATGGATCGAGGAGCTTAGCCTGCAATCCATCAGACTGCAGACGAGAAGCAACGAAGGCATAATGGCGAACATCCGAAGCAGTATAAACACCAAGTCCCCCAAAAGAGAAGGGCAAGATAGAAAGCCGCCACTGCCAATCACCAAAACCAGGTCCAGACGCTGTGACAATACGCTTCAAAGAAGAACGAAGCGCCGCTTCAAAAGCAATCTACGCCGACACAAAATATGCTGGAGGGCAAGTGCGCTGAGCAAAATAGAGCTTCGAAATACCCGTACACGCACGAAATAACAACAGCTATCATCACCATCGTTAACAACCTTTAACCTTTGTTAAAGTTACGTACTTAGACAATTGCCACATAATGTTATAGTTTTATTAATTGTTATAAATATATTATTTAATTTACTGCTAACCTGAAAGAAGAAAAAATATATATATAATCGTTCTAAGAAATTATAATTCACCCATAATTTTCTTTTTTTACTTTGTTTCTCACTCTAATTAATCTAGACAATATAAATGGTATGATTTCAATAGTAATTAATTAGTGGACAAATATCATAGATCTATCTATAAGGTGTCTTAGAGGATGTGGCATAAAAGTGTCTTAAAGCATCGCGATTGGTTTTTCAACGAATTACAAATTAAAAGTGAGGAAGATCGAACTTGCTGGACCTTGGACTCTCGGACTTGGTGGGCTATTAGCCGCTTCCTATGTTGAGAAATTAGAAATGAGAATGCTCGATCAGCGGTTCATTGCACATATTACTTATAGTCATTGCACATATTACTTATAGTCAAATGTATGTACATGCTGCAACTAGTTGTCTAGTTGAATGTTTGATATTTTATAGAATGAAGTTTTAGCAAGTCATCAAGTTTCCAACTCTTGCATGGTTGAATATGTAAAATAACCAAGGACATGTTCAATGAAAATCTTTAAATTAAACTAATATAAACATATTTAAAGAGACTTGAACTGAACTGGACAAAATTAAATTTATTTTAAACATAAATTTCAACTCCGCAGATTTGAACTGAACACAACTGAATAAAGTGAATTTGAAAAGAACCAATTCTAACTTCCAAGTATATAGTATTACTAAATGTAGAGTTTGGAAACAGTAAATAAAGCATTTTGTCATTAAATCAATTTAATTTTCAATTATTTACTATTTAACCAATGTCATTATTTATTTGTTCAGAATTCAGATAAATAAGGCCCAGTTCGATTCACCTGAAAGTTTTAAGCCGACCTAAATGAACCTGAACTAACTGAACTTAATTGATTTTAAATATACATTTATACTACACACATATAAACTGAACCGAACACACTTGAAACTAAGGTGAACTGAACGGGACCTAAATTGTCATAGAAAACTACTTTTAGTCAATGTTCAGTTTACCTTAATTTCAGTTGTATTTAGTTCAATTCAATTCCAATGTCGTTGTACAAATTTATATTTGAATTTTAGTTAAATCCAAGTCTATTCAGTTTAGTTAATAAATTTTCAGGTGAATTGAAGTAATTCTTAGCATGTGGTTGCGAATGGTAATAAAGATGGTTAATTACCACAAAGAGTAATAGTAAAAAATAAAATGGTAGTAGTAAAAAAATCACAGGGAAGAGTGATTGTCGTTAATAGAGGCCAATGCCATGAATTTCATCTGCAAAAAAAAGGCTCGAATTCCACTGCGCTATTTCTCCCACCTCCATTAATGAATTCCACTTCCTTATTCAATTCATTCTACTATACTTCACTCTTTCATCGTTTCTCTGTGGCAAAACAACAAACACCTGTGGTGCATTAACTAGTAACTCCCTCTATCTCCTTCATTACTGTTACCCACTTCACATGTCGACCGATACTTCCATGGCATTCAAACCCACATGATTTTCTTGATGACTCACCCTTAGCAAGTATTAATCAATTTATTGCTTGTGATTCGGTTTTTAGTGTATGTTTTGTTTATATATTTTGGAGTAATGGGCATGGTAGCATTTTTCTCTCCTTATCTTTGCGGATTTTCTGGTCTAATTTCGGCATTCAACTTCTGAGGAGGTGACGAAGACAATACTTTCTTCTTCCTCCATTTCTGATCAGCTTGCTTAATTTTCTAATAGGAAATTATGGGTTGAGTTTGTTATTTATAGACAGTAGAATTGAGTACTTGAACTATCAGTTTTGTGTAGAAAAGTATCAAAATAGGAGTCATCATTTGGGGAAAAAGAGAAAGATTGCAACTTTTATTAAGTTTGCCAGTAATGAGGAAGAGTATTGTTGGGTTCTTGGTGTTGTTGCTGTTGTTCGTTGGAGCAGCTTCTTTTATGTACTTTGCTTGTTCCAGCAAAGAAGGCAATGCCTCAGTAATTCCAGGTATATGAATCATTATATCACCTATGTTTTTTCTGTTTATATTTATCTCATCTTTCTTGTTTTCTATATTTAAGTTCTCAAATACTCTGCTTCTCTTTGAAATCATGATATGTTGAAGTTAAACTAAGGTGCAGTTGTTACTTGTTAGGTAGTAGTGTACATAAATAAATAAGGATCTTTACAAAGTAAACAGTAATTAAGTAGTACTAGTAGTAATGTAGTATGTGTCAAATTAATGTCTAATTCGAATCTAATCTTGAAGGAAACTGGTGATGATGTTTGTATAAGTTGAGTCCAGGAGATTTTGATCTTATTAGAATATATTGTGTTCATTTTGTGTTCTGGAGTTGTCCATATCTTGTTGCTATTCTGATAAACACACAACTGGTGCTTCTTTGACAGACCAGCTGTTGTTTTAGACATACATAAGGCTACTTATTTTTCGCTCTTAGTGGATTGATTCGGGGTTTATCTTGATTCTTGAACATGAACAGATTTCCTGAATGTACATTTAAATTGACATCCTGTTTCGACTCATAATTGCAGTTTTCGATACCATAGGCAGAAGGAATGGAATGTCATCATTGGTGAAAAGCAGGAAGCTTAAGGTACGATAAATGACACGCTAGTAGCATCACTTGGCTCGTTAAGGTTTTGTGCTCTGTTGATTAGTCTTGTACATGTGTAAGTGGTAGGTCATGCGTTCAAAGCTTTGTGGAACTAGGATTGAATAGATCCTGTAAAACATTGACCTAGCACTGCATTTCTTTCATCTACATGCCGGGCATGACAGTTCTCATCAATTACTATGTAACAATGAAACTCTTTATACTGTTCAATCTATGTGTAGGATAACTTTGATCCTTCAAGCCCAGACCAGGATGGTGCAGGCTTTGTGAGTTTGGAAGATTACCGACCTATTGATCCAGTTCCAAGTTACAAGACTTCCATACGGCCTGGACCTATTCAGCATGAGGCTCCTTTATTGCCTTACATTCCACAACCAGTAGCACCGCCTCCTTCAGAGCAGAACTATAGTTCGTATCCTTGATCAGTTTCGTATGACACGACTTCCAGTACTAAGTTGAAGATAATATGTTTAAACTACTCTAGTAAAGAGGACATGCAGTGTATTATGTACTTTTGTTCCTCTTATGATTCAGCTTGTAATAGCAACGTAGGATTTCTGTGTAAACTTACTAATGCATCTTTTGTGTAAACTACTACTAATGCATCTTTCTGTAGATTGCAATTGGTGTGCCCATAATGTAATACTATTATGTATCTAGTTGGAATTGACCTCCTTTGTTCTATATGCAATTTGCACAAATCATCATATCGAAGTTCAGGATCAGAAAAGACATTAGTGTTGTTATCATAATGGGGTGCATCCATACACATTACACTCATTATCCCTCAAGTCGAATTACACACAAAAACCTACAGCACTAGATATAAAGTTTTTGCGTGCAAGAATTGAAGAGTAATTCCAAATCTTCAATAATGCAGCCTGCAGGTTATCGTTTCTTGAAACCATATTTTTTCCGTTCGTAGAACAAATCTGTTTTGGCACTACCAAGATTGACTATTTTCGGACAGCCATCACGATCCTTCTCTTGCTGCGTACATTCTTTGCAGTAGTAAGCATCAGAAATTCCTACACCTCCACAGATAACACAACGGCCTTGAAAGGAGCCATAATTGCATTCATCACAAACTCGAACTAGAGTGCAAGGACGCACGTAAGAGTCGCAAATCACACATTTGCCATCACATTTCTCACAGAGCCTACCAATTGCAATTCCTGGCTGCTTTCGGCACATAATCAGATCAGGATGATGCTTAGCCATAGTTCTTTAGCAAACCTGTACAGGAATGAAGGAAGTTGATTCAGTAACTAGTTCAACAAACAACATGAAATGCATTCGGAGAGATAACATGACTTTTTCGTTTTAACTTTTTTGTCCCAGAATTTCTTCTCTAATAGGAAAGTTAAAAGCAAGATAACCAGAAATTGATAAGTTAATAAACTAGTGATGTTTATAAGGATTATCACCTTGTATCTATCTTACTTGTATGAATGAATATACATAGTTATCTAACTTATCTCCTAAAATACTCCAGCTCAGCACTCGTGCATATCTCTCACAAATCTTTTAATGTCAGGGTCCGGGTAGTGGGATTAATTGTGCCAATGAAGGGCATTATTTATATTAGTCATTACCGAATGAGTGCTACGATACACATTACCTGCTGGCTGCTTCACTTGTTATTTATCTGATTATCCAATCATTATATTATACTTCCCACACGACTTCCAAACCCTCCTAAATGAAGCCTCTAAGAATCCTTAAATCAAATGAGGATTTGATAAAGTGGAAGAACCTTATTGTATTAAGACAGTAGATCTAGAGCTCTATTCCAGCTGTATAGTCTTATAGTTAATGCATTACTCCTCTAGGAGTTAGCCTAGTGACGCATGCTTCAGATTTCATGCTAAGGTCATTTGCTACAAGTACATCAGTCCAGATTCTCGATCTCTTAAGAGAAGGAGACAGTAGTGGGCTTAGGTCTACGGGCGAAAGAACGAAAGTGGCAGCAACATAAATACAAGTGAATGACATGTCAGGGAGGTGGTTAGTGTTTTAATTCCTCTTTTCTATAAGAAATAATTTGAATTTCAGAGTCCAAGAACTAGAGGAATTATTGGAGAATTAAGGATCACATTTCGGTAATAATTCAGATGAAGGCACAACTTCACTATTGTAGCCAACAAACCCCTTGAAAGAGAACATCCTCAATTAAAAAATATAAACACATGTACTATAGTGCTCGGATTCTCTAACGGTATATGAAATATCTATTTTGAAATCCAAGGCCCTAAACAGGAAAGATGATGGACACAGCAGAACTTTAAGATGGAAAACAGACACCATAAGCACTAAACAGGATAACTTCTTGGCTAGCAGTTTTGGATAAGAAGGCAACAGTTTATCTACTCCTTGTCAATTTGTAAATCTGTATTGACATGTAATACCTGGCATAACATTTGAAGCTAAGAATCTATGAATCACTCAAATTCTATGACAACGATAAATCATTCCCGAGAAAATGCAGCTACTTGCCTACTTCATAACAACAATTCTACCTTCATAACTCACCTGAATACAAAAGCATGTGTACTCTTAATCCAAATTATTCAGTACATGTTTCATAACAACAATTCTACCTTCATAACTCACCCGACTACAAAAGCATGCGTACTCTTACTTGATCCAAATTATTAAGTACATGTTGATGCAACTCATGACCGTTCTAACCATTTAGCAAGCAATTCGGGTACATTAATTTTGCACCTACCCTCAATTTAACGCTGTTCATACTACTTCATTTAAATCTTAAATCTTAAACGGATTTAAGCCCTAAACCTAGACATAAATAGCAATTGGCATAACAACCGAAACATCGAGTCAGCTGAGCAGCATTACTTAGACAATCAGAAACACAGACGGAAACAACGATTGACCAAAATCTAACAAAAACTAAATAGGATTGAGCAGTAACGAACAATGCAAAAATTAAACTAACAAACACCATTAATCAGCTAGCTATATCTGAGAAAGAATCTGACAGAACGATAGTGATCCTTACCTGAACAAGAGAAGAATCGTCTATGGCAGATAGTCGGCCTCGAATTCCTTTAAGAAAAGCTGGAATTGTTGATTGAGATTTTTAGACTGTACCTAGGGCTTTTATTTACTGGAGAGATAGGCGGTTAAGCTGGAATACTCCCGAAGTCATGGCAGGCTGACAGGATTTTAGCAGAAAGGTCAAATCTCTTAGTTTCATGTTGAATTTTCCGGCCCAATCTGATTTGGACTTCTTCTGGCCCATTATGTTCTTACAGATCTAAGAGGTCGGCCTGTTACTTGCACAACAAACAAATTGTTTGGAACTCGGACCTCAGTCTTTATAGGTCTCTTGTTCCCGAAAAAACCGTCTTAAGTTTACAAGCATGCGCCCACCATATCCTCTTGGCAAATTATTGTCCGAAATCAGATCTTGTGTCTAAATTTAAATCATCGAGTAAATAGTAGTATTGCGTATGTTACTTCTTTCGTACATAATAATGTAAAAAAGAATGAAGAGATTTAATAAATCTGTTAGTCGATAAGTAGATGTGATGTTGAATGTATACGCGCTTCATACCGCTACTATCGTAACGAGTCATTTGTCAAGAAATACTTGGTAGAAAGAGCCGTACCATTTGGAGGAAAAAAGGTGGTTAACAACATTCCATGTTCAGTACTACTACCACTTTTGTTGGTGATTACCATACTTGTGGATGAAGCACCACACATGATCAATTGTTGTCAACTTTATTCCTATTCAAGATAATAACTCATGAAGTGTTTCTCAAGTAATGAGTCTCTCAAAGTCCAGTCTACTTAATAACTTATATAGTTTCTTATTTTGCTAATAACTCATGAGATTATAATGGTTTTCTCTGCCATAAGCTATCCTTCTTAACTCTAATGATGGTGACTAATTAAATTGGCACACATTGTGGATTTGTTTGGGATGTCACTGCAGCATTGAAGGAAGAAGTAGGAAAATATAAGTAGGCATGAGTCATGACACAGGTCATAATATCACTAAAGGCCACAAAGATGCCTTAAGAATAAGGTACTATATAATTGGTGCTTGCATGTGGTTCTCTCTTTATGCTGGAAAAGTTAAGGTTCACCCCATAGCCCTCCTTTGCCTTAGGGCAATGGAAGGAACACTACTTTTCTTCACTTCATCTTTATGTAACATTTCATTATTTTCATTTCGAGAATTCCAAAGTAAACTTACAGAGCCTAATAGTGGTTAAAAAGATCACATTTGTGTATACCGTTTGGTCGGATTGTGATATGGTTAAATAATCTATCACAAGTTTTTACCATCTTAACATTCATATTGCTTATCCAATTGACAAAATAATTGCATTTGATCATGATATATATCTAAGCACTTTTATCATTGCTGAAATGTGTGCTTTAAAATTCTTACCATTGTCTTTAAGAAAAGTAGGAACATGAGTGAATTATTATGAATCATGAGTTATAGACTTATAGTTATATCTAGGAGAGTAGATTAGTTGGAGTCTACGTTATCTCATAGACCACCAATCAAAAATATCACTGGTGGTAATACTCTTTTGTCCTAATAAGTCTTTTATATATACCTTTAGCTAACTCTGAAGCAAAACATCTTGCTTAATGACTAACTAAACAATATTCCTGATCCGGATTGAAACAACGAAGGAGTGACTCGTACCTCGACTTATTGCTTGGAGGTGAAACGTATGACTAACTATGCTGCACTTCGTTGTATCTGTAAATTTCTCATTAAGGAATCAAACAAAGCAATTAGTAAAAGAATTAAGGTTTAAGTTTAAAGAGTGGGCTTTTTCATGAGTGACACTATAAAGGGAAATGACAGTACATGGAGTTGAAGTTGGTCACGGGTGATGGATGTTAATTTTTATTTCTCATCATATCACCAACATAATAAATCAAATGCAGCAAGTAAATATCTAGGCAGCCACCCAGTATTTAAATTTTGGTTCAAATGTTGTATTCATCCATAATACCAACCATTTCTACATTAAATGACTAATTCAAGTTTTGATACACTGTGTGCCATTGGTAGTTGACATTGCAAGTAATGTTTGCCAAACAAATTCAAATTATCAAACAGGATAATAATGAAAAACTCAAAAAGAGAAAGATAAAAGAATAAGGGTGAAGTCACCCAAGTCACATAGGAAAGAAAATTAGGGAAAAAAACTTTGTTTCTTAATTAGCCCCCACTGTTTAAAACATAATGAGCGAGTATTTTATACGTTTTTTTTTATGTATAGAAAAAAAAAGTCTTTCATATTAACTGTCTTAAATATGAATTTGGTTGAGATAAAAAGAAGGGAGAGAATCAATTTTCGTGGAACAAAAATTGTTATGATTGAACTTGTGAAGGGATTGCCGCCGATGGGGATCGTTAATTTCTTGATCGCTATTGATTATCCTTGCTTTCAAAAGAATTTGAGTATATTGCAAGAGGATATTTGAGTCCAATTTAATCTTTTAATGGTGTCTAAGTAATAGTACTCGTGGGATATGTCTAGTTTTTAATTTTAAACTATAGTATACGATATAGAAGAGTATACAAATGGATTTGGATATGAATGAGATATAGTCGATAGATATTATAACTCTTGGATAAAGTCTTAAGACGAATAAAGTATTAACTAATATATATGGGGTTATATAGGGGCAATTGATAACACATGAACTGTTAGGGGTTCAAACCGAACAAAGGCACAAAGTTTTCTATAGACATAATTGAAGCTATACAATTGGTATCTAATATTTAAGAAAAAAAAATATATTATCCGCAATGAGAAATGGTAGTATAAAAAATAACTTGTAATTTGTGAAATAGTTATACATTCTAAATTAGAGTGAAAGATGAAGTAAACATCTTGGTGAATAATTTTTTCCCGACTTTGAAACATCAAACAATTACAAATTATCAAGTAAATATAACCGTATACCTAAATCTGCGATTCACAAGGCTCTAACCACCTCAAACCTCCTACTTGCAACTCATATCCTCTTCCGCTGAACCATCTTATAACTCCTCTTCGTGAATAATACTAATAATTACGAGTATATTTTAAAGATATCGAATAATCTCATTTCATCTCATCGTATGATATAAAACCAAGCACATTAAAAGTAGTTGATAAACCAATTTTATTAATTTTGATTTTTCCTTATATTTTAACAATATCTTACTATATAAAACTAAATACATTAAAAGTAGTTGCAGAAACCAATTCATGAATTGTTTTAACTTTTAACCATCCAATTGATTTTGACAATCTTATTTTGAAGGACAACGAAGCGCAGCTCAGTTGGTAAGACGCTTCCACCAATAGGTTGGGGGTTCGAGTCACCTTTGCCTCTTCAAAAAAAAAAAATCTTATTTTGAAGTATTAATTATTTAAAGTAAAAATACATTGAATAGTTGTAACACCAAACTTAGTAAATTACCAGATTTTGACTTTGAAAATAACTACTATATTCTATAATAATTATTGTGATTATTACCATTTACGAAAAATAGTATCTATAGAAACATTAATTTGAAAACTAAAAAATCACAAAAATATTAAACTACTGTAAATATTCAATATTAAAAAATTAATTATAGTTCAATTTTAATTATTAAACCATAAGACGGGAATGTAAATATTCACATTCCAATAATATTAGTGTAATAAAGAATAAACTTAATTCGGTACAACATATTAAATTAAAGAATAAAGTGATAAGCCCCATAATATATTAGTATCAGTTTCACGAGGAAGTATGACCAACATCCAAAAACTGCAGTGGTAGTGCGTACGGACTAAACTAAACTGGGAGTGGCAACGGTCATATTTTATTTGGCACCTCCAGCCCAGTTCACAGTCATCATCCCCACTCCTCCATTTTCTTTCTCTTCTAACAGACTTAACTAGTAGTCGTCTACTTCTAGTAATCTAGTATACAGTCTATAGTAATACTACTAAAATTGGTTTTCTTCACACCATCCAATTCCAACCAAATTCACCTCCCCAATATGATGACGAAACTCCAACGCTAGCTGAACCACTTCACTCCACCATAATGACAACCGCCGTTGCATCTTCTACAAACCCCAACCACCACCACCGCTTCACTCGCCCACCGCTACTCCCCGCCCCTGTCCCCGACACCGATCACCCTTCTCTCCGTCCCAAATCTCGCCAGGTCACCTCACGGTATTTGTCCACTTCTACATCCTCATCCTCCTCCTCCAATTCCACCGCTACCACCTCCTCTTCCCATTCCACCAAGAGGTCGCAGTCTCCCACGATCGGGAATCGATCGTTAAATGCACTCAATTCTACGCCCGGGACGCAACCGAGGTCGGTTTCGGCGGATAGGCGACGTCCTGCTGCAACGCCTTTGTTGAAGTCTGTTCGGAGTCTGTCAGTCTCGTTTCAAGGGGAATCCTACTCTACCACGGCGCGTAAGGAGAAAATTCCTGGGGATTCGAGGAAATGTACGCCCGAGAGAAGGAAGGGAGGTGTTACGCCGGTGAGAGAGGGGAGGGAGAATTGTAGGCCGACTGATCAGAAGAAGCAGCTGTGGCCTGGGAGATTGCGACCTGAGAATTCGAGTTTTATGACTCGTAGTTTGGATTTTGGAGCTGATAGAGCAAAATTGACTGGATCACGAGTTGCTGATAAGACATTGAGGAAATCTGTTGAGCAAATTAGTGGAAACAATAAGAACAGTACCAAAATTGAGATTAAACAGGCTAAACCACATCATACTGATTTGCTGAACTCAGATACTGACAGTGTTTCGTCTAAGAGTACTACTGGTAGTGAAAGGTCGATTCAAAAGGGGCGGCCAAGTGGAATGGCTAGGTTTCCGGCTATGGAGCGTAGTCGGATACATAATGCAGCTAAACTAGTTGATACACCTAAAGTAAACTTTGCACAGAAGCTTCAGAGTGAGAGTCCTGTAAGTTTGTCTAAGGAAGTTAGTGTGACAAGGGGGATTTCACCGCTTAGACGAGGTGTAAGGCCGGTTTCACCGATGAAGACACTTGCCTCACCAAATAGTGCCGTGTTGAGGGGTAAGGCTAGTCCACTAAGAAACAGAGGTGGCTTTGAGAATTCGTTGAACAACAACAACAATATGGGTGGCACACCCTCTCTTCTAAGCTTTGCCAACGATGTGAGGAGAGGAAAGGCGGGACAGGGTCGAATTGCTGATGCACATGAATTGCGAATGATGTATAACCGACAGTTGCAGTGGAGATTTGCAAATGCCAGGGTAGAAAAGTCCTGGTCAGGACACGTAAGTAAGGCCGAGGTATTGTCTAATTAAGCTTTTAACTGTGTTGGTTGTATTTGTTATCCGTTTCGTATAGTAGTATCTTGGTGTCTCTAGTGTATATATTACTATCATATAGTTTAGAATGAGAACCTGATCCTATATTGAAAGTATAACTACTTGTTTCAAAATTGGTTCGGGATTTTTTTTCTTCTTCTTTCGCCTGTGGAGTAAGTCAAGAATACTTTGCTTCCAGCCTCAGTTCCAGTTAAAGCTTAGGTGTGTTTAGGAATACATGTTATTTTCTCTATCACCTACTCACTCAATAAAGTAGCCATCTCCATTAGTCCAACCTCACAGTCCTTAATCTTTGTATAGTTGGCACTTTCGATTGTCTTTAAATATTTGGAAGCAAGGGTGTTTGACTTGATGTAACCTATTCCATACAATATCTTATGGTTTCATGGCTGGGAATCTGCTGGGTTTGAGAACACAAAGAAGCCTTACTTTGAATCTGCTGGGTTCGACAATGCAAAGAAGCCTTACTGTACTTTGAAGCTCTATTGATCCTTAAATGATATTCTATACTACAACTAAAAAATTGTGAAGAGTCTATGAAGATATTTCTGCAGATGGGATTATCAGGGCAAGTGAATCCAATCTCCGTGTTTAAAAGTATTTTGTCAAAACTGTATAATGTTTTTGCTAGCGGCAGGTTGAATTCTTTAGTTATAATAGTTCTATTTACTGCAGTCTATAGGTTCATTATTCTATTCTTCACTAAGCATAACACCCGACTTGAATGCTGTTTCCAAATAATGATGTGCTGGGATGATTAGTTTTTTGTTCATGATCTAGAAAAGGGGTGTGTTAGGCTCCCTCAATACTCCAACTTAAACAGGATTAGAGTTTTATTTCATTTGGTGCGAAAAATGCATCTGGGTACTGAAATCCTGCAACAGCTAGCGGTTAGTGTTGAGATTTTGAGATTGTTTCTTGCATCCAAAATGTATTTTCGTTGTGCATTTAAACTTAATTTCAGCTGCATGTAGGGGGGGGGGGGGGTTTCAATATACGGATCCCAACTGCTTCAATGTTGATATTGTTCTGTTTCTCACTATTTCCAGTAATGATACCCATCGGAGAATACTTCCTGTACTGCTGTGATCATTGTGTTTTGGAAGTTTATAAGTTTACTGAAACACACAGAAAATATTTTCCCATTGTAGCTTAAGGGCCTTAGTTTGCTAATTTTCTTCTATATGTATTGCAATAAATTGTTTACTGCAAAGCAATGTACCAAGAGATAAAATCTAGGGGAGAACAGTTCTTTGATGTAGGTAAGAGATCTGTGCTATGATAATTGTAGGGTATTTGTGTTTTATTGGTTAAGAAACTGTCTGTGCTCCTTTCTTTGTCTTCTGCCTGCTCTTGTACTTTCAGTATAACGGATTATTGTATGCTAGGGGCAACCACTACTACGGCACCCCCTGAAATCCCGTCCTTGTCTGACATTGTGTCCTAGGGTTGATTTTTTTAAATTTTTTAAACCAACCCTAGTACACATGTCAAATGATTCAGGGGGAGTGTCGTAGTGGTTGCCCACCTATATAACAGTTTCAACATGTATTGATTAGATTGGTAGTTACACACTTGGATTTGTCATGGTAGCATTCTGTTGAGAAAACTCTCATCTGTTTTTCTTTTTCACTCTGCCAGAGAAGCCTATACAACGTCTGGGCTACCACTTCAAGATTGCGATTCTCTGTTAAAGCTAAGAGGACTGAGCTGCAAATCTTACGAAATAATATGAAGCTTTATTCTCTCTTGAAAGAACAGGTGATACTTCAATATCATTTTTCTTCCATGTTTATTTACTTGGTCGATCTGATTAAATGTGATCCTTTTGGCGTTAATGCCTACATGGAGTACTTAATTTTGGCTATGCCATTACAAGTTTCTATTCCTCTTGAACTAGTATGCATGTAGATTGGTTCCTAGCAGTTCCACTAAAAACATATTCGACTAATATGGCGATATGCCCTGTTTCACCTAAGAGATCCTGCTTAGTTTATGAGAGGGTGAAATTTGCGGATATGTATCTTCATCTTTTAGATAACTACTTTGCAATATTTCTCCCTATTAAAAATTGCCTTTAACGCAGGAGCCACATTTAGAAACATGGGGACGGGAAGAGTTTTATCACTGCAATTCAGTGTCTGGTGCCATAAAAGCACTGAAGGCTAGTGCTATCGGCCTTCCCCTTGTTGCTGGTGCTAGGGTATGATGATTTTTGCTGGTGTAACGGAATTTGACTATCCTCGAAATTCAAGTATAACGAAGCTCATTCTTCATTCTTTCAGACTAATGTACAACAACTGCAAGATGCTATTTCTTCAGCTGTTGATGTGATGCAAGGGATAATGTCTTCGACAGGCTCTTTGCTAAAAAATGTAAGTATTTCCTTTAAAATGTTTGCTACCATCCATGCTTCCATATGTTTTGTTACATGCAGCACGTTTGTCTTGCATTCACTTCATTTGGCAATGAGACTGAATGGGCGAATGTGAAATTCTGTAAATTGGTAATATACCATGATGTGTTCAGGTAATTCTACTCCTCCATTTGCATACAGGCTCAGAATATGAATCTGCTGGTGTCGGAGTTCTCTGAGATAAGTGCAAGGGAGCACAATTTACTTGATGAATGCAAAGAATTGCTGTCAACAAGATTCATGCCACTTCAGGTAAGAATGCAGTCATGATTCATCTCTAATAAAAAACACCCCCTCCGGCTCTCTCAATCAGGCTTCCAGATTAAACAAATTACACCAAAAGTTTTCAACATTAATTCTCATGCCAGGTGATGCAGTGGAGTTTGAGAAGCCATATATTACAAGCTCAACGTCCACCAGCAAGCTCAACAAAGGAAGTACTTCCTCGAAACACTAACAACTGACTATACCAACAATCTCAACAAACGAAGTGTGACCTCCAGACAGGTGTTCCTCACCTAAAACACTAACATCGCTTGACCACCATTTCTCGAAAGCTTACACGCAAGACATGACAATTCTTGTTTACATTGATACTCCGGTCCACTCACGTGTTATGAAAAGCAGCTTCAGAAAGGTAAAATTTTCGCCTTTTTGGTAGGAGATTAAAACTCCCTTTAGGATAGTAGACTAGCAGTAGTTCTGATTCTCGCATCGCAACTAGTTTTAGATGCACCTGAATGTCTAGTTAGGATTCTCAGTAGAGCTGGATGGATCAAAGTATTCTTTGCAAGATTTCGTTTGATCCGATTAAGCATCCACACAGTATGATGTTAGAGATGGAGTGAGGGTTGGTTAACAAGTTGTTCATTCATTTTTGTTGTGACTACATAGAAAGTCTTGGCATAATTCAGTAGCTACTTATCATCTTGAGCGGTCACCCGTGTTGTTACCTGGATATTATGCTCTGGTTGCCCGATTGACAATAGAAATTACAGTCGAATTCGATTATCAATTTTACACAATTGGGTCTGGAAAATGCATGTTAATATTATTATAGATATCGTTGCATTTTATTTTATTTTGTTTTATTTTGAAGCGGTGAAAAAGAGGATGATATCATTGCGCAATTATAGATATCATTGCATTTGTTGGTCACTGACAGCAGGAACGCCAAGTGTCATTGGCACAGGTCTTAGGTGATAACACAGTTGGATGAGTTTGTATTTGTTGGTGTGAAAGATTGCAAGAAAAGGCGTACAATTGGATGACACGGAAAATTGAAACTTTTACCAGAATTTGTTGTGTAATTTGGACATCAAATACATTGTTTTATACAAGGAATCAAGGGTGTATTTACTTCTGAAAAAGAAAACATGGAAAGCATATAATTCGAGAAGAAAGAAAACATGGATAAATGCTGAAACTCAATCCCTTCTATACTTCATCGTACGCCACTAATCTAACTTTCAAATTTACTCCTAATCAGTTTATTCAACAAGAAAGCATATCATTCGAGAAGGGTTTCTTTTTTTTTTTTTTTTTTGTTAGGGGAAACAACCCATCCCATAAACCAAAGGGTGAAAA
>JAYMSL010001599.1:0-16634 GCA_036897195.1 Plantago coronopus
TTCGTTGACGAGGGTCAACGAAGTTTACTGACGAATAGATCTATTCGTCAGTAAACTGCTTAATGACGAAGCGTTTACTGACGACGAATCTATTCGTCATTAAATTCCAGCGATTCGTCAGGATTTTTTTTTCCTGACGAATAGACTGGTTTACTGACGAATAGAATTCGTCAGTAAACGCTGATTTTTTTGTAGTGCTATAGCAAGCAGGGCTTTCGGATCATATAGTTTGGCAATTGAATCCAAACAGCCATGGATTCAAAGACTCCCTGATGAGGTATGTATCTTGGTTTCCATGTCTCATGAATGGCCAGGTAATGATAAAAAATGAACCAGGGTCCTCCAGCCAGAACCATGATATAATCATCAGCTTTGCTTAACTTAATCACATACTCACCTCTAGTAAGGTCAATGACCTCTATCTCATTTTTAATCCTCCAGAGCCCTTTGAAGTGTTTCTGAATATTGTCAATCGATATTACAATTCCAACCGTTTTCACAATGGTTTGTTCCCAACCATAGCAGAAACGAGTCCATTCCAAAGCCGAGAATTGAACAAATAGAATATCAGCATCCATCTGCTCAGCATTCTCTTCCTCTACTCCAATGGCGGTCTTGTCGAAGTGGTTTAGCCAGGAATCAAAGTATTGGTGTTTAGAGAAGCCCGCAAGCTTATCTCTATAAGACCATTTACTCTGTTCCTTCATGTTCTTGTTCTTATTATCAGCTTCATCCATCTTCCCTGGGTTGTTGGTCTTATCCTTCATGTTTTTGTCATCACTGGGGTTACCCTGTTCAGGTTCCTGTATTGAAATTCCATTCTTATTCCGGTGAGGTAACGGCAAGGGTGGTGTTGGAGATTGTCCTGTGTCTGGCGGTTTTTCATTGTTATTTTATACTAGGCTTTCAAACAAGAGCATTGTTATTTCTCACAGAGGTACTTAGAGTATGAATTTTATGTACAGGGTGAGGAGCGTGTTGTATTTATATTGGTTTGCAAGGGAGTTTAATTCTTATAGGATTTTTTTTTAAAGGAATTCTTATAGGATTTGGATTTGTGGCTTATTTCGGAATTATTTAGAAGCCCTAGATAATTTAATTAAGGGACAATTACTATCAGACCCCTTGATAGTTACACACTTTGCATCTGAATCCTTTTAGTGTATCAATTACACTTAGGTCCTGAAACTAAAAAAAAGTCAAACCGGTTAAAATAATCCCAGCTTCATTTCTTGCTTCCAAACATGGCCTTAGGTAAAGTTTAGGTTATTTACCTAAATTGAATTTACACAAAACAAACCCTTCTTCTCCAAACCCTTCTTCTCCAAACAAATGCTTGAATCTCCATTCATCTCCCATCTTGTTTCTTCTCTAAACTTTCCGGTCAACCAAGGTGGAGATCTCCATCTCCTTTCTTTTCTCCATCTCCTTTCTTCTTCACTTTTTTTGTTTTTTTTTTTAATTACAAAGCTTGAAGCTCCATTAATGGAGCTTGAAAAAAGCTCCATTAATGGAGCTTAAGCTTCTGCCCAGGTAGGGCAGAGCCACCATGGCTCCGCCCTACCTGGGCGGAGCAGGAAACTCCGACCGGAGCTTCCAGATCTGGAAGCTCCAGTCGGAGCAGGAAGCTCCCGGCGGGAGCTTCCCTGCTGGAAGCTCCTGCCGGGAGCTGGAAGCTCCGCCCAGGAAGGGTGGAGCCACCATGGCTCCGCCCTTCCTGGGCGGAGCTGAGCTGCTCCGCCCTTCCTGGGCGGAGCAACTCTTAAGCTCCATTAATGGAGCTTTTGAAGCTCCATTAATGGAGCTTCAAACTTTGATTTAAAAAAAAAAAAACTGATAAAAAAAGTTTTAATGTGGAAGAAATGTAATTAAAAAAAGTTTTGAAATTGCAATTTGGCCCCAAAAATTTTAGGTTGTTTGGTCCTTAGGACGAATTGGCAAAATCTGATAATTCGCCATCCACTAATTCGCCTGAAGTCAAATTCGTGGACATGGATGTAATTGTTGATCTAATTGGACTCAAGTGTAATTGCGACATCTAAGAGGGGGTGTAGATGTAATGGACCCTTAATTCTACCCTCTAGGCCTCTCTCAAGGGGCCGGCCCGTAGCCTAAATATTTTTTTTTTTTTGAAAAAGGAAAATAAATTGGAACTGAACCGAACTAAACCGGCAAAACGGTCTTGTATGGAATTCGATCCGGCCTTTTAACCGTTTTTGGGTGTAAAAACCCGAACCGAACCGGACAGCTGCTAAACCCATTTTGTTGGGTTGGATTGTAAATGGGCCTGGGCGGTTCCAGCCCATTAACAGGCCTTTTATTACCGACAACCAAAAACGCTTAGTTTGCGACTTAGCGTTATCGAACTGGCACAGAATCCCGCAACAATTACCGGCTAAATCGCTAAAGCGGCTGAAGAACGAATTCGTCTTGCAGTTAAACCCTGCTGAAATGTTTTGCAGTAAACCCTAAATCACTCTGCTTCCATGAATGCTAGCTCTTCCTCCTCTTCTCTTCCCAGGTAATGAATATCGGATTGAATTCAGCTTCTGCTTTAGCTTATGAGTCGAAATCGGAATCATTTTAGATTTTTTGTATTGGATTCAGCTCGCCTGAATCCGAATCGGATTATTAGATTTTCGTGCATTTTTCGCTTTTAACATCGATGTTTTCGATTGCAGGAATTTTCGTATGTCAATTGGATCATAATTGAGAGTTATAGATTGGATTTGGAAGTTGATTCAGTAGTATTTGTATAGAGATGGCTTTATCTCGCATTATTAGTAGACGTTCAGTTACTAGTTTGTCCAGAGTGTGTTTGTATCCTCATGTAGGATTTGCATCAGCTAGTACTGGATTGAATCCGTGTTCTGCTCCGTTACCTAGTGGTTGGATTAGGAGCCCAGTGTTTAGTCAACATTGTAGTAGCAGGCTGGTTCATACTTCGCAACAGGAAGCTGATGTGAAACATTCGTCAGCTGCTTCGTTTGGAGAGTCGGATACTCATTTTAAACTGGATGATTTCTTATCTAGATTTGTGTGGAAAATGCGGAAGGAGATGAAGCGAGCTTATCCTGAATGTGACAAGGCTACGGTGGATGGGATGCTAGTGGTTATTGTTAATATGTTTGTTGGAGGTCCTGCGACTGTGGAGGGTGGGGAAATTAGTGAGGATCTGTGGAAGACGGTGCAGGAGGTTAGGGAGGCGGTTATACAAGACATGGCGAAAGAGAAGAAGAAGGTGATATTGAAGAGATTTCTTCAGTCTGAGAAAGTTAAGGAGAAGTATCGGTTTGCGGGAGAGATAGGTATTCGTGGGGATATGTTGAGAGAACTCAGATTCAAGTGGGCTCGTGAGGAGATGGAGAAGAGCATGTTCTATGAAAGGTTGGAGCGTAACGTTAAAGAGTATGAAGAGGTAGAGGAAGATGAAGAATCTGAAGATGAAGAGGTAATGGAAAATGAGGAATTTGAAGATGAAGAGGTAATGGAAAATGAGGAATCTGAAGATGCTGAGATAGTGGAAGATGAAGATACTGAAGAGGGTGCATATGAAGAAGCTGATCTGGAGACTCTGTCTCTCCCCAAAAGACATGGGCAGATGAACTACAAGATATACGGGCTCAACCTATCTGACCCAAAGTGGACCGAGGTGGCTGACAAGATTCATGAATCTGGTAAAGTTTTGTGGCCTCAGGAGGCAAAACCAATAACTGGCAAGTGCAAACTTGTGACTAAAGAGATCCTCTCTTTGAAAGAAGAGGATGATCCTACTTCACTTTTGGGCCAATGGATGGAGCTCCAACAGCCTAGCAGGATTGAGTGGATTGCTCTTCTGGATCGGTTAAAGGAACAAAATCCTCGTCAATACTTGAAGGTATATAACGTTTCTGTCTTGCTACGGTGTACTTGAATAATATTCTCTTTCAGTTGCGTTCTGGACATTGTCTTTCTTTCCGTATAGATCCTGAAAAAATTATGGACAATATACTGAGTGTTGAAAGATATAAACAATGTGATAGATAAACACTGTTAAAGATGTCCACCTTTTATATTGATTATAGAAGACAACATAGAAAATATGAATTCATGTGAGTTTAGAGAACAGTATGCTTAATTTCCTTGCTGACAAATGAGTACTGAAGAGTTTCTGTTTGGTTTCAGTAGGGGTTCTGGAATGCAAATAGTAATGTATATGCATTTAAGTTTTTAGTTATTTGAAAAAAGCTAATAAATGTATGTGAAAGCCTAAAGATATTCTGGAGTTTATTTGTTCTTGACATATAAATGGAAAGTGAAATGTAGTAGCATGGACGACATGCGGACATGCTGCTGGATTTTACTCTAGAAAATAGACATGCAATAGGAGAAGAAATTAATGGAAACAACCCTTCCTTCAAAGCAGTGTCAATAAAGTTGTGAATTACTACAGATATGTGATGTACCTCCTTCCTTTTTCTTGCGTATACTATTCCAGTACTATTCTCAATCATTTTCAGGATGCCATGTTGTAGATGTAAGCTGTTGTCATGTAAAAAGACTTGGTTTTCCTAACCACATCACCTTAGTATTGATTAGGTGAATGTGGCCATACACTCAGGGTAGGAAAAATAAAATCATGGCTTTCACGAATTTCCATTTGTTGGATGTTGATATGAGTTTTGTGTCTTTAAAATGAATCATTTTGAGTTTTGAGTTATGATTTCAACTATTAGATTCCAATTTGCTCTTGTAGATTGCAGAACATTTGCTTGGTGAGGATTCATTCCAGGCGAACATACATGACTATTCGAGGCTCGTTGATAATTATTCAAAATCAGATCGCTTAGAAGATGCTGAGAGAGTTCTAAATAAGATGCATGAAAATGGCATTGAACAAGATGCTATCACGTCGACCATTATTATTGAGATGTTCAGTAAAGCTGGAAACATTGAGAAAGCAAAAGAAGCGTTTGAAAACTTGAGAACTAGTGGATTTCAGCCAGGCATTAAGGTTTACAGTTCTTTGATCATGGCCTTTGTAAATGCTGATGAACCAAGTCGGGGTGAATCATTGATGAGAGACATGGAAACAAGGAACATGAAGCCTACATATGAGATATATATGGCCCTGCTTAGGTCATATGCGAAGCACGGTGATGCTAAAGGAGCACAGAGAATTTCGATGACTATGCAATTTGCTGGTTTCCAGCAGAGCCTGGAATCCTTTACTCTAATGGTTGAGGCATGTGTTGAGGCCAATGACTCTGTCCAGGCAAAGATCAATTTTGATCAACTGATTAACTCTCGCCACAAGCCAGATGACAGATGTGTTGCTGCCATAATTTCTGGCTATGAACAGAACAATGAATTGGATGCAGCATTAAATCTTCTAATGGATCTTGAGAAAGATGGTTTTGTGCCTGGGGTTGCTACATATACAAATATGGTTGATTGGTTAGCCAAGATGGAGTTGATCGCTGAAGCGGAACAAATAATAGACAAGATTGCAGAACTACGTGAGCCCCCTCCAATCAAGCTTCACATTAGCATGTGTGACATGTACTCTAAGGCTGGAGTGGAGAAGAAGGTAAGTCAGGCTGTAGGAGTTTTAGAGTCTAAGAGTGATGAGCTCGGGCAGAAGGAACTTGAGAGGATTATAGAGGCATTGGCAGCTGGCGGGTATACGCAAGAATCTCAAAAGTTTCAAAGTTTAATGGAAGCCCGTGGATATACTCCATCTGAGAAACTGCGGATGAACTTGATGGCATCTAAAGCATTCAAGAAGGGTAATGCGAGTACGATTTCTCGATTTGCAAGGAAAAACTGACCGGGGAAGTGCAGTTATTGTTAGCAAGTGATTATTTTACATGAGACTGGAAAATGAAGATTGGTGTGCTGAGCCTTGTAGATTAGTGGCTCAGGAGCTGGTCATCATGCGTAAGTCTTCTACTTGTTTTCTTTTTCCTTTTTCCTTTTATAATTTGTTATGACACAAAAAATATATTCACTTAACATTATTATCCGTTGCTGACTTTTAATAGTAACAGAATGCTCCGGCTAGGGTTGGAAACTTAGAATTTAACTCTAAGCCACTACTGAGTTCCAATTGTATTCTTCTTCCTTTTTTTTTTCTTTTGTTTGTTCTGTTTTTTGTCCCTTGAAATAAAAGGTAGGCGAGATCCGTTTGGCCATTGCTTTTAGCTACCATTATATGGTTTGTGAAGGCATTTCATGATAAGCAGTAGGGCACAACATTCTTCTGTTATTTATGCACTATTTAACTTTTAAGTCAGTCTGCAGAATGTTTCTAAAAGAGTGTATTCCTTCCTTTTGAATTCTCATTGCAAGTTCTCTTGCAGAATATTTAGAGCACATCAACTTCATAAAACTGATACAGAAATATTAGGTTGTCAGAAACACATTTTATTCTAATAGTAATCTCCTTGGATAAACTCATTTAGTCTCTTCATTTCTCCATGTTGTTGGTCCAATACAGCTCGAACAACATCCCCAATAGAAATCATGCCTACAATCTTCCCATCTATAACTGGGACATGCCTTACGTGATTCTCTGCAAAGCATAATGAGATTATCACCGTGAGATAAATATCATTGATTGTTTATCTTCATACTTTTAGATGAATTACTTGCCTGTCATGAGTTCCATTGCATGAAGAATGTTTGTATCTGATGTCACTGTTATTAGCTTTTCCTGTGAAAAGAGCAAATCATCAGGTCAGAGAGTTGGAACTTGAAATAGGTCAAGACCTCCCTGAAAGAACAAAAAGCTTTCTTATAAACAAAGTAGAACCTGATCAGTCATAATGTCTCCGACTTTTGTATACTTCGAGGACCTATCTTGTGAAATCATCTTCTGCAAATAATCTGTTTCAGCATTTTAAATATGCATGATATGTTGTAGATTAAGTGTAGTACATCTGTGCATGATTCAATCTAGTAGATTTGGTAGCTAATCCAGTTACGAAGTACTGAATTTAAGTGGCTGCTCGTTTCTTTGAGGATGTCAAAGCCTAAATAAATGTCAGTGAAATACCTCTTTCCGTAAAAATTCCTGCAATTGTTTGTCGTTCTCCGGGCTTTAAGACCACCAAAGATCCTATGTTGTTCTGTGTCATCTGCAAAAAGGAGGTTTCCAGAGAATTATGTTTGCTCTTCGGCTTCTTTCATTTCATTTTAGCAATGGAATAAGATTTCTCTCTAACAAGCTGTTGTTCCATGAAGTGCTGTAGAAACTCACTTGCTTAATGGCGTCATGGACTGTGTCATCCGTCTTACACCAGAGCCAAGACCCGACACTCTCATCTCCCTTACTCATAAGTACTTCTGCTACTGTTGTATTTGGCAATCCCTTCTCCTGCATAGTAAGAGACTTTCCAACCGTTGCATCGTTAAAACCTTCCCGATGTTTCATTATAGACGATGGAGAGGATGCAATTCTTTTCAGCTCAGATGGTTTACAGGTAGACGAACTTAGTTTCTCAATGTTTAACTTTTCATTGCAAGATTTGAGGGCTCGGACTATTCGTTGCATTTTGGTTTCGACAAATAAACAAGGGTGCAGCTTCTTTTGATAGTTGAGATTTGAGAGGATAAGATGCTGTTGATACTTGTGTGCTTTGTTTCCGTTACTTAGACATGGGAAACTTTATAAGTTATGTTTAGAAGGAATAATAGGTTTTCATGTAGGTGAAGGATACTTAACTTAATTACCACAATGATGATTATCTAAGGTATCTCCCTATGTATGGCAATCAAAGGTGTTTATTCCCTGTCCATAATCTCTTCGTTATATATTTCTCCGTTCGAGTAAGTGTTCGAGTAAGTTTTCTGGGAGACGGCATCATCTTATGGTTACAGATAAAAATGTTGATGCTTTACTTTGAAAAAAAAACATTCCACTGCTAAATAACACACAAAGTACTTGTACTTTAGATAAAGTCTCGTATTAGATCGTTTATAGACAGATTATACGTTGTCAAGTGTTCTGACTTACAACAGTATTGTGAATTTATTATTCCTTTATTGGGAATTAAGCATTTTTACCTCTATTGGCGTTGAAGTACAATTATCAGTTAAAACAGCTCCTGACAATGACATTATCATTTATATATAGCTTCGACATGTTCAGAAAAAGTTATCTTTCACAAAACAGTATCGAACATTTTATGGAACTGCGATCAGTAATTCTCTTAATCCACACTGCAGAAGTACAGAAAAAATCGTCTTTCAGAAGACGGTCTCAACATTTTATGGGACTGTGATCAGTAATTCTCTTATTCGACACTCCAAAAGGACGAATTCTTACAGTTTGGTCACGCAAAATTGATCGACAAAATAAGCTGTCATTTGCCAAGAGAATACTCCTACATAGTAGCATCAAACAGCATTATAATATAGATTCACTGCTCAACTGTGAACAGTGTCTAAATAGTTGGCTGTAGCAAAAGATTATATACAGTCCATACATACAATTTCAACTTCTACCACTCTTTCAACATCTTAACAAGTACACTAAACATGGAACGGTTTTCTTGGGGTTGGCGATCGAGCCTCCAGCGACTGCAGTCTCTGTTTTAGATGGATAACTTCAACCTACAAACAAAACATCAGTCAAAACATATACGATAAAGGCAATGAATTTGATGAAACGGACAACTTGCAGAACTCGAGGATGTACAGCCACTACTCTATCCTCCGCCAGTCCACTATTCGTGTCATTATGAACTTATTTGAGAAAACAGAAGTACCTGCAGCTGATAAGCTCTTGATCTCTGTCCGGCAAGTAGTCCTCTAGTTGAACGGAGTTCCTACAACATAATACAGACCACACTCGAATGATTCATGATTGATAACGAGGGGAAATTGGTAAAAACGTAGTTATAGGTAATGATTATACCTTTTGTGTATCGTCTAGAACAGCCTTGTGATAAGCCAAGTCATGCTCGAGTCTTACATTATCTGAGTGAACCATGTCGGAGAGGCTGTTGGTTTCTTCCTGTGCTGCCTCAACACTAGCTAGCTTCTCGTTGAGTAATTCAATCTCCTTCATTGCATCGCCCAACTTTTTCTCCATTTCATTTTTACCTTTGACAGCAGATAACAAATTCTTTTCTGCTGTTTCCCGATCGGACAGTGCAGATGCCAACTGTCCCTCCAGGCTTCCGTTCTTTCTTAAAAGGGCAGCTAGTTTTGCTTCGTAAATTTGGTAAGCATCTGATGGAGTTGTTATTCTAGATTTACCTTCGGATTCTTGGAACACAAAATCATCAGTACCTAATACAGAGCTGCCACTTCCCTCTTTCTCATGAATGATTGAGTTATCAGATTCAAATGAAAAGGTTTCTTCTCCGATTTTTTCTCCACAGGCAACGCCAGTCCCCGAATCAGATGGTGTTTTGGTTGGCTCCATTTTCTATAGAAAAAAATTATGATTCCGAACATAATAATCAGATTTTTAACGTCAGGTTATTATAGACACTGCTCCCAACAAAGAATGATTAACTATGAAATACTCGAAGAGATATTGGTAGTTTACCCGGAAAGAACTGTTATCTTCTGAAAGCCTAGTTGATGTCACATCGGCATTCTCCTCTTCGTTGTAAAATTGCTTCCGGAGGGAGACATTACCAGTAGCAGAATTTGGGTCCACATGAAAGGAATCTGACATAGACTTTCGACCAGATCCATGTTGTTCGATTGCAGCTGCTAAATTAAGCTTCGACACGGAGTCAAAATGCGCACTGCTTGAGACATTGCCTGTTTGAGTGGACACTCCTACAGACGATGATCGAGTCTCAGACAATAAAGTTCCAGCAACTTTACTCAGAGTTGATCTTCGAATTATTGATGATTCGACTTTTTCCATGGCAAGTACCTCAACCTATGAAACAAGAAAGGAATGTTCATCAGCCTAAGAACACACGAATTACTTCTTATAGCGTAGAGGCGTTTAGGTGACTAAAGCACCTGATCAGATGGATCTTTCTTGCAACCACCAAATGCCACCAGAAAATCCCTTTCCTTATGCTGCATAAGAACGAGGCTAAAGCCCTGTAGCTCAAAGAAAAGCATTAAAGTTAAACAGTGAATTAATGGAAAGAAGGCTTACAGACACGAATAATCAGTGCGTGGCATACAGACACATTAACAGAAGTAGATAATAGGCCATCGAAGAATTATGGGATTTCCCCTCTTATTCAAAACATGAGAGCCTTGTAGGCTAATAACACTCCACAAGTGAAGAACAATGTATCTTAACACAAATCATATTATGCATGACAGGCAGAAACAAGAATGGTGTTCGGAAAGTTGAATTCAACGGCCTACAAGAACCCCAATACATGCTTCCGTTTTAGTCTGAAAGCAACAATCTTAGAAGAATATCTGTTACATGTGACATTTCAACAATCAGTGTTGTGTCACGGAGTCACCAGTTTTAAAAAATGACTATATTTGCTGATACGACTAAACTAGAGATGCGACTCTGGGAGCCACAATCTCAAGAAGTCCCTTCGGATTGTCCACATGAACCCAATGCCCAGCATTTGGTAGCAAATGCACCGACACCTTCCCTTCCGTTTCATCAACAGGCTTATCACCTACACGTTGCAGCCGCTCCACCACATCAGGATCCCATCTATCACTCTTCTCAGCTCGAACAACATCAATCTCCATGCCCTTAGGCGGATGCTCCAACAGAGACCAATAATCCATCACCTGATAAGACTCAAACATCTGCACGGCCCCATCCAGATTAAACCCCCAACTCACTTCCCCTCCCGACGTCTTAAGGTTACTCCCAATCCAATCCGACAACGACCTCGAAAACCCAAGCTCCAGCATATGATCCACCAACCACTTCCTCGACGGTATCGAATCCAAACCCTGCAGCGTCTTCAACACCTTCTCCACTTCACCCTCATCATCACCAGCCTGCTTCCTCACCACTTTCCCCGGAACCGAATCCAAAACCCACACCTGCTTCGGTAAGTGATCCTGACCTTCATCTCCGTAGCTTCCATCAGCACAGCTCTGCGCGAACTGCATCGCGACCTTTCCGCCCATCGAGTGGCCAATTACAACATCAGGCCAGCTCCAGTTATTCAATTTCACCAAATCAGCTAGGTCGTTTGCCGCATTTTGGAGATTGTGAGGTGGTGGAAACGCAGGGGAGTTGCCGTGGTTGCGTAAATCGACGAGAATTAGGTTCAATGGGGAAGGGGAGAGGGAAGCGGAGAGGGCGCGTGCGAAGGAACGCCAGTTCCGAGCGGATCCGAGCAGGCCGTGGAGGATGAAGGCCGTGAGCTTGGGGGTTTCTGCTGGAGCTGATTTGACTTCTTCGAATGCGAGTGTTTGGAGGGAGCGGCCGCCGGAGAGTGGTGCCGGACCGGAAATTAACCGGCGGAGGAGATTCCGGCTAGCAGATGAAACTCGAGACATTTTATTTTTAATTTGTTTTTCTTTTTTTTCAATTCCTCTAATTTAGGAGCAAGACAGATTGTGCACAAACTTGAAGTGATAGAGATATGAAATTACTAGAATGCCCCCAACCTCAATTTTAAGCTTCATATGCCTTTTTCTTTATTTTTTTTTTCGAGTTAAAGCATCAAATGTTCTATATCAGACATTCACATCTACGATTCTACAATGTAGTCGTCTAGTCGACGCGTTTAAATCACGTTTTTTGAACCCGAGTGTGTAAATTATGTCAAAGAGCATGGTTTGATTGATCATAGACAACGGGGGGAAGTGTTAGACCATGACTGTTATCGATCACTCAAGACGTGATGAGGCATATCAAATTATGTAGGCGAACCATGTCACTAACTGAAGTAGACGTGTAAGGATCACAAGAGTACAAGACCTTTCGCAGGAGATTCTAAGGAAAAGAAGTTCTGACCTTGTTCGTGGTTACTGAAGATGGCGGAGATGTAAGTGCAATTGACCATTCGCGCTTGAGAACATCATAAATCAAAGTCTCGCCATGTCCTGTAACACGAATGAAAGACAATTGTGAGAATAAAATGCAAGATTCAAAGAGCATCATTGATATTAAGGTAATTTTAAGCCAATATTCGACACTGAGGAGACTGCAGTGTAAAACAAGCTCTTCGGCAGGTTCTCAGCAAGTTTGTCTTTTATTTGAAAACATAGAAGATGTGTCTGAGAATATAGCATAATTATAGGAAATGGCATACGTTTCTTCCTGCTAGCACCACCAGTTATGTACCACTTGGACCCCAGAAGAGCTCCGCAACAACCAGCTCTAGGAGATGGATGAAAACCTCGTATTTTGATTCTAGACCATATCATCTGAGGGAGAGATGAGAATCTATCATAAAACTGGCATTCTTCTGCATTTATAACATATGGTTCTGGACTTCTGGTAATGTAACAAGTGATTTTATTCACTAACCGCTTCAAAGTCAAGTGAGTACAAGTCGTTCAGGGTATGAGATTTCGACTTCCCACCAAAAACCAAAAGCATCTTCTCATCATAAAGGGCAGCAACATGGTTAGTCCTCGGAGACGGTTTTGGTCCCCTGTCAATGAGTTAACAACTCAAAACATGATCCTCAACAAATTTCGATAGGGTAGACTGATATTTTGAGACTGGATACTTACGTGCAATGAAGAGGGAGCCAGGTGAAAGACTTGAGATCAAACATATGCAAGTCATTCAGTTTCTTCCTTTTAGCATCTTCGCCTCCAAACAAAATTAGCACAGAATTTGCTCTAACAACTGTATGGCCACTACGCGCAACCTATCATTTGAGATACCTTTGGTGAGTATTCGTGACTGAAACAATAACAGGGAAAAACGATTCCCAAGTCGAAGTTTGTGAAAACTATGCAACCATCATCACTTTGACAGATAGTTTTTTTTTTTTTTTTGTGTAGTGGGGCCAATTAAGCCAGATTAGTAGTAGTATATTTCTCAGAAATGTCGATTTCAGACTATTCCAATAAACATCATGGATCCATGCCTTGGTGAACCTACAATGAGAAAATAAAGTTACCGGAATGTCTCCTTTTGCCTCTACAAGGGACCAGCGTTCTGCTTCCATGTCAAATGCCCAAACTGCATGATGAAAAAAAGAAAAAGAACATATCAGATGGATTGGAAACTATACTATGTTACTATACTATATAGAATCTTGCGGAAACTAGCTAGAAGATGGGTAAGTGATAAACCTGAGACTCTGTCGCTGACAGGTTCAGTTTTCCCTCCAATAAGGAGGACCTTCTTGGCCCAAGGAACCTAGAAAGCAGTAAAATTTGTGAGTCGGGACAGCATCCAATTAAGACTCATCTGAGTGTCATAAGTAGTAACGAGTATATCCACCCCCCCCCCTCCCAGAACAAAAACCCACCACCACTCATAATACAGCCACTGCCTTAGTTGCTGACATCGTATCCATCCAATTTAGTCATTTTAAAACAAAATTTTGATGCTCACACAACTCAAAAGCAACAAACTCGACATAATTATTTCAATCACAGAATACTATATCTAGATAGAGAAACGGAACAAAAAAAATTCACATTATGTAAAATGCCTTCCCTTACCAAAACGTGACCTTTGCATGTGGGAATTTTCATCGGAAGACTAGTTGGCGAAAGGTAAAGCTTGGATGAAGCTTTGGACCAGGATTGCTTGTCAATACACAGTACCTAAACAACACAAACACAATTAGAGTACTTCCAGTTCATTAGAGGTTAGAACATCTAAAATGTTATGTGACAAGTAGTCTATGGCAATGATAAGTACGGAGACATTCCAACTTTAATCCATCCACTTCTTAGAAGAAAAGCACTTGATGGCCAATAAAAGAAATGCATAGCTTCACTTTCGATGTAAAAAGATATGAAGTTTGTACCACATATATACATATGAACGAAACAAACCTGCACATCTTCCAACAGTGCTTCAGAAGATTCGCCACCAACTACCACCATTTTGTTACCGACCACTGCCGCTGCATGCTATTCAAAGGATATTAAATGGTAAGATATAGAAAAGAAAAGAAAGGAACAGAAAACGATTCTTTTGAAAGGTAGGATTATAGATACTCACATATGACCGAGGTGTTGGCTTGTCTCCGTTGATTGGAAGTACCATCCAATTTCCAGAACCGCCTGTACTGATGTTAAGCTCGGGTGCATTAGATAAGGAACCATTGAGTTCATCAGATTCACTAGATGCTGCAGCATCTTCCCCCTGCAAGATGGAACATCTTTCACGTCATGCGTGTTCTTCATAAGACATGTCGGACATACTCAGACTTACATTTGAACTAAATCTTTTAGGATGCCTTATCGGACTTCTAGTGGCCTGAGGAGAGTCTGCTAGTTGAACTTTTAACCTGACAGGAAGTTCAGTAAACTGTTAATAATGTATTAGAGATAGGTAATTGTTCTTCTTGTGCATTTGATGACATTGTAGGCGAGTATTACCAGATGAAGTAATAAATATGAAATGCAGATACATGGTAAATGATACAAGTAATTTTGATTTTCTGTGCAGCTATGGAGTTAGATCCAGAACTTAACAAACTAATACCCTGTGAACATGTGAAGACTACTAGATGCGCTTCATCATACAATTGATTGTCTTGTATGTTCACTGATCTTTCAGGGACTATATATCACTCCTATAGTAGGCATTAGTCTCTTCACTCACGAATAAAGGAATCTTTGCTTACTTGGAGAAGATATTAGACTAACGAATCCCGAAATCAGCAACTTTTATCAGTATTTTTTATCCATAACAGTAGGTTTTCTCTTGATCCTTCTATCCTCTTAGAGTTAATGAGAATCTATCCTGGACTAGCTGATATTCTTTCCAAGTGACCTCTGCAAGTACTCCATAATACCATTACATCATCTCCTTAAACAGCATGAATAATAAGCCCAAACAACATCTATACGTCACGCTACAGTCACTGACATTCTCCGCAAATGTCCAAACACAAAATTCGCCTTTTTGGCGCAATTCCAATCACCAACGAACACCCCAGCCAAAAAACGATCACGAAAATCTCACAAAACCGAGAACCCCGAGACCTTTACTAGAAAGTAAAAAGAAACTTGAACTTTCCATCATTGTCCTATCATTAAAGATAAGCCACTACACAAACAAAGCATAAAACAAGAAAGGAAAACACCTTTTCCACTAAATGATACTCTATTAGTATATTACATTGAAAGCAAAAGCTTCATACACAGATAATGATAGATAGATTCATAAAGAGATAAAATAAATGGACTATAAACTAAAAACAAGAAAACACCTTTTCCACTAAATGATACTCCATATAAAGCTCAAAGTTCACATAAACTACATGATTCATAAATAGTTAAGAATTCACCAAAAACCCAATAATCCCCACACACAAACACACACTGAAAGCAAATATCAGCAAAAATTCCACACAGAACCAAGAAAACAAAAACAAGAAAAAGAAAACACCTTTTCCACTAAATGCTGTATGCAACATTGAAATCTAACAGTTCCCATAAACAGATCAAAATTGACCAAAAACGCAATAATCCCCATACAAAAAACAACACAAGGAAACACCTTTTCCACAACTAGATGATACTCTATCACATTGAAAGCTAACAGTTCCCATAAACTACATAGACTCATAAACAGATAAAAATTGACCAAAAACCCAGTAATCCCCACCCACACTGAAAGCAAATAACAGCAAAAATAACAATCCACACACAGTACCTCCCAAGCTTCATTCTTCTCTTTGAGAACCCAAACATCTTGCCTCCCCCAAGCAACGATCACAATTCACAACCTTGTCAACAACAACAACACTAAACAAGAACAACCCACATTAGTACATTACCATTTAACCACCCCTCTTAGCTAGCTCACCAAGAAGTAGTAGTACTCATTAACTATCTGCGTAAATTATCTGTGACAGATAAGTTGAGTAACCCAAGTAACATACCTCGGGAAAGAGATAGAAGTAGAAAGTTCAAGATTGGCAAAACCAAAAAAAGAAGTTTCTAGCTTGCAGTGTTTAGCATTTTAATGGTGCAGATTGGTACAGGGAGTACTAGTTCAGGGTAGTGTAGGAAACTGGATGGAGTGAACTGGAGAGGGAGCCGTTGTGAGATGTGATGATGGAAAATGGGAATAGGCCAAAACGAGAGAGTCGAGGTAGTGTCATTAATTGGAAGAGAAAGAACAAGGACAGAATAGGGTCCACATAATAAGTTTGAGTTTATGCATATCTTGGAAATAGATCCATATCTGTTTTCTTCTTGGAGCAGATACAAATATCACCATGACAGACACCAGAGTCATGTTAAAAGTTCATGATTCTGGGTTAAGCTTTTTGGTTGGGGGAAAGGTGTGCATTTTGACTGTAAGTTTTTTATTTGAAAAAGGTGTAGCAGCATTAACAATCACACGAATGTAATACCTTTCGATTTTTAAAATTAGGTTCGATTCAACTTAAATTCATATCATTAAATCCCTTTCGAGTTTTAAAATTAGTTTCGATTCAACTTAAATTCATATCATTACTCATCTTGATTCTGTTTGTATAGTTTAAGGTTAATCTAACATAAATAAGTTCAGTTAATTTCATATTCATTTATTCCAGTTC
>JAYMSL010001600.1:0-16631 GCA_036897195.1 Plantago coronopus
CTGTGATATGGGAACCAACTTTGCCTTGTATTTTGTTCCAAGTGTCTTAGGAGATACTACCATTTTCTTAGACCAAGTCTTTTGTTAGAATGTCTATTTGGTTAGACAAATTCTATGTTGCAACTCAAAACACTATGTTTATATATCTGAGAAGCACGAGTACGTTTATAGTCTGGCGTACCTCAGAGATACTACCATTTGCTTAGACCAAGTCTTGTGTTAGACTGTCTATGGCTAGACAAACTCTATGTTGTAATAAAATATATAAGTACTTGTTGCTGTATGCTGATAGATTAATATAAGTTAACTATCTAACAACATAAATAATTATATCTATAAGATATTAATAATTAAACGTATTTTTCACGTATTCATATTCTAATAATTTTGGATTTTGACGATTTTCGTATGCGAATGCGTATTTGTACTCGTGCTTCATAGTTCTATGTACATAGGTGATTTGATATACAACATAGGTATATGTTACCATATACGGACTAATACAAGACTGTTTTATAGTTGGGAAGATTTGTTTGATCATCTATCCCAGAATCATAATGAAATGTTCCCTTTATCATTGGATTGCTCCTTTTTACTACCAGTTTATTTATTGTTGCAATTTGATTAATATGTTACGTGTACAATGCTAATGGGAATGATTGATGAATGGAAAATGTAATCAGCTACTTGCTACTTTGTAACAGGTTAATGAGAGCTTTCCTTTCCCCATTGCTTTATCGTGGAAAACTCCTGCTACAGACGCAGAGAATGGAGGGGCGGATAATCAGCAAAGCACTGTTGTATTCCCCAAGGGTAACCCCATACCTAGTGTGAAGGCTTTGACTTTCTACAGATCTGAGACCTTCACTGTAGATGTGCAATATGCTGATGTTAGTGAGGTGCAGGGCAGTGCAAAGATTAGCACTTATACGGTAACTACATCTCTCACGTAGACTTCATAATTCATAATAAAAATAGCACATCCCATGCCTTACATCTTTTTCATACTCATAGATTGGACCTTTCAAATCTACGAATGGTGAGCGCTCGAAGCTGAAACTCAAAGTACGATTGAATCTCCACGGCATTGTTTCTGTTGAGTCAGCAACGGTAAGCTCTCATGGGAAGTTTTTGTTGTTTTATCAGTTTCCGCCAAGTTCTTTTCCTCCTGTGAACTTCTTTCAAGTATTTGTTCTATCAAGCTGTTATTAGGCATTATTCAAGTTTTGGGAGGGGGTAGCGAAAAAATGTGGAGATATCAAGTGATTTGATGAGATAGGCACCGAGTTTATGTTTGCTTGACCGAACTGCCTCTGTTCATCAGTTAGAAATATTTGTGGTTATTTGTTCTTATTTCGGCTGACAGCTTCTGCTGGTACCTTGCGTCAGTGTGAAACGCTTTGACTTTTGAGAATATCTTTTTGTTATTCTAATTTGTGCATTTTGGGAACAGCTTCTTGAAGAGGAAGAAACAGAGGTTCCAGTTGCAAAAGAGGTGGCAAAAGAATCTGCCAAGATGGAAACTGATGAAGCTTCTGCTTACCCTGCTCCAGGGGGAGCTGATGAAACTGATGTGAATATGCAAGATGCTAAAGCTGATGGTCCTGGAGCAGAAAATGGTGTGCCGGAGTCTGGGGATAAACCAACTCAGATGGAGACAGATTCTAAGGTGAGTTAATAAGTTCCCGATGGCTGTTATAACAGATTTTAAATTTTTCTTAGAGACCTTAAAGATCATTGTTATCCTGTTTTTGCTAAGTTATGCCAGTCGGCAGATGTCGTACTGAAATATCATTGATGTTATATGGTTTTGTGGATCAGACGGAGGCCCCGAAGAAAAAGGTTAAGAAGACAAATGTTCCTGTATCAGAGGTTGTATATGGTGCAATGGCAGCTGCAGATGTGCAAATAGCCGTGGAGAAGGAATTCGAGATGGCTTTGCAAGACCGTGTTATGGAAGAAACCAAAGACAAGAAGAATGCAGTTGAGGCTTATGTTTATGACATGCGAAACAAGGTAAATGTGCCATTTGTATTGTATATTGGTCTTACTACAACCTCAAGTATATATATTTGTTCTCACTTCTCACCATGTTTTTTCGCATGCAGCTCAATGACAAATATCATGAGTTTGTTATGGATACAGAAAGAGATCAGTTTATGTCTGTACTCCAAGAGGTGGAAGATTGGTTGTATGATGAAGGTGAAGACGAAACCAAAGGGGTGTATTTAGCTAAGTTGGAAGAGCTCAAGAAGGTAAACATACTGAAGCTTTGTTTGTATCATGATGTATTTTGGAAGTTCCACCTTGTCAACTGAAGGCCAAATATTTTGCAGCAAGGTGATCCAATTGAGGAGCGGTACAAAGAGCACTCGCAGAGGGGATCTGTGATTGATCAGCTCGTGAATTGCATTAACAGTTACAGACAAGCAGCGATGTCAAGTGATCCCATGTATGATCACATTGATATGGCTGAGAAACAAAAGGTATGGCTTTTTAGTTTTTATTGTAAGTTGTCACCATTTATTATGATGCACTATAATTTGTAGATCTCATTATGTTTTCTTGTTTTTTTTTTTTTTTCCCTTCCAGGTTTTGACTGAATGTGTGGAAGCTGAGGTCTGGTTGAGAGAGAAAAAGGAGCACCAAGATACACTTCCAAAGCACGCAACACCAGCTCTTTTGTCTTCTGATCTGATGAAAAAGGCTGAAGCTCTGGACAGGTGCTGTAAAATATCTATATGCATCCTTCAATTTGTTTTATATAATCTCTTTCTACCATTATTTTATAAATGTTTCGCCATTATATTTTTGTTCATTTGAATATACTAGTCATATATCTTTCAAATATTCAAGTGAAATGTTATTTCCAAGGTTCTTTTTTAATCCCACTTAAAGTTTAGTAGTATACTATATTATATAATTTTTCTTCACGTTTTAATGTTTTCCGAGCTCCATCATCACCACTCGTTCATGAAAGCCTAATCCAACCTTTTAGAAAACTTTTCTCTATGTTTCGAAAGTTTTCATATACTATTGTTTATTCACGCAAACCTCTATTTAATGAAAAATATTAGTAATAATCACATTTACATTTTAAACTTCTGTGATTTTTTTAATTAAATATATTTTCATATTTCAAAAACACGATTTTAGATTTTCATGTTTGTAAAATTCAGTTTTCGCGAATTATATATTTTGTGGAAGATATTACATGTAAGTTCCGACCCTCCCTGAAATATGCGGCTGGATTCGCCACTGCCTACCTCTGCTTTATTCTTGGGTCTACCACTTATCCCAGTACTACTTAATAAACATAGCAACACTCTTGGATTAGTGGTGCTATCATAAGTGAAGTATTCATTGGGATTGAGTAGTTTAGTGAATATCAAAAAAAGAAAGAGATATCATTAGAGATGTTCGAGCTAAGGAAAATAATCTCCCAGCCAGGTTTGGGAGTCCTTGGTTTTTCAAACTTTGATGCTTTGAGATAGTGATTCTTCTGAGTTTCTTGGTTTGTTCAAACTTTGGATCAAATTTTGTTGTCTCATAGCTTTTCTCTGATCTCTGTTTTCTTTAACAGGGTGTGCAGGCCTATTATGATGAAACCAAAGCCAAAGCCCACAAAGCCAACTACTCCTGAGTCTCCTTCACCATCACCGGCACCATCTCAAGGAGACTCCCAATCTCAAGGGGCTGACAATACTAACCAAAATGCCGATGTAACTGAAGATACTGCTGGATCTGGAAAGGAAGTACCATCTTCTGCAGCGGAAGCAATGGAAACTGATAAACCTGAGAGTGCGCCAGAAACTGCGTAATAGTTCCAGGGGTGTAATTGTTATTATTATATAGTCTAGCCTGTCGATTTAAGCTCATTTATATGATTGAGCAAACATGGAACTTGGGGGCTAATTCAAAAATGGTGACTATTTTGCCTAGTCAGAAACTTTATTATTTATAGGTTAGGTAATATCTGTTTGTTAGAAAAATCCAAATGATGAAGGAGCTTTGTGACAATCATCATCGTTCCAATTAGTATTGGCGCGTGGGGTAAGTGTTTCATTTGTGTTGCCCCAGGTTGTTCATGGTTTGTTCCTGTAATCAAAATTTTTGCGTAACAATGAGACCTGTAATTTGTCAACGTTTCAAGTGGTGATTTTTGTTTTGGCTATTGTGTGTACAGAGTTCTTCATGTTACTAGGTCATCTTTCCTTGTATTGACGTGTTGAAAAATCTTGTGGTGACTTACCTTGCCTGCATAACATCTGAAATGTTTTCTACATTTTCGTGCTTGTTTCTGCTACTGCTCCAGTGTACAAGTTTATAGGGAGATCTTGATTGGCTGAATCCATGTATGTAACTTGAAACTTTGGAAGTGAACCCCAGACCAGACCTAGAGTTCACTTTCAATTATCCGACATTGTATTATGTTGTACACAGTCGGGTAGAAGGTCAAATCAATCTCGCTTTTTGTTGGCTTTGATCAACGAATTTATTTAAAAATTGGGAACCCGCAGCCACTACCTTTTTAGGTGTGCACTGGGTAAACCCAATTAGCTCACGCAATAGACTGCAAACTACGTGAACCAAATTAACCGCACAAATGCGACAGGCTCTGGCCCGGGATGGCATAATCACAGAAAATTCTCCTCCCGTGGGATTCGAACCTGTGACCAAGAGGATAATTCACCTCTATTTAACCAACTGAGCCAACCCTTGCGGGCAAATAATATTGCTTTCATTGAGAGTTGAACTCAAGACCTCCCGCTTACCAAACGGATGTCATCTGTGTCTGAATCCCGTTCGAAATGCCAAGTTGTAGTGGCATCTTCCAGCGGAGTAGGTGTGGATATTGCAGTACTACAATATTTCCGAAATCTGGAGGTAACAATAGCATCATATTGATCCCATCTGTTAAATGGACCTGCACAATATTTACACATAATAAATTTCAGAGTAATTTTGTAATATAACGGTCAAAAATGTATATTAAGCAGTAAGCACAGTACAGGTTGCTTCAAATTAAACATGTGAGTTATGCCGGTTTTTTTCTTTTCTTTTTCAGGCTCGGTTCTGGATCCATTCGGCATTTTCAACCGCATATGTAGAAGTTTATCTTAGATTCAACGAACTATCAGTATACAAACTGGGAATTGTACGTACGTACCAATAGCTTATATTAGATTCAACGAATTATCAGTGTACAAACTGGGAACGTACGTACCAGTAGCCGGATGAGGAACATGAAAGACAACACGGCTGCGTCGGCAAAGAGGGGATCCAAGTATAGAAGTATAACTAGTACTGCCTGATGCAAATGACATTTTCCCTACCTAGCTCTTAGTCTTGAATTTTGATATTTGATATATTTCAGGTTCATCTGGGTATGGTCATATATATAATGGGTACATGCAAACATATAATATAGAGTCTATAGACTCTATAATATACTACACTATGTTCCAAACTTGTAACAGATTTTTTTTTCTATTAATATTACGCCTCCACCTTATTAAAATGCAATACTTAAGTTTTTTGAAGTTAATTATGAAAATTTATACCCTCTTAATTTTGTCACTTTTCAAACATATGACCCCCAGTGATTTTGTTCTCCTTTATATTCGAACCCCCTAACCTTAACGCCGTTAAACCTAAAGATCTGAAAGTAATAAAGGGTTTAAATAATATTTTCGACAAAAATTCAAATATAAATTGAAAATTTTAAAATTACATTCTCCCTTTTAGAGCGGAGGCAATTGATCAATTGTCTGGTCAGATCAGTCGACTTGATAGTTGTTATCAGTCAACTCCTGAAAACTAATGCCTCTCTCTACTACAATAGGCCTGCAAGGAGACGGCGCCTGACCACAACTGATGGAACGTATTGGAGGTTATTGTTGGGGTTTCCTCGGGCTGTCCCGGGGAAGAACCCTATGTCCTACTCAGCTTTTCACCTCTAGAGCGAATCGTTGTACCTGGAAAGTAGAACTTTAGCAACATGATACTACATATCTAACCATCATTATCAATAAAGTATCTAATCCTAACAATATAGTAACTATTAAACCATAGTATGCTTAAGCATGGGCAAGAGTTTGCTCCAGATATAACATCCTATCGGGCAACAATTCTCATTCGCCCCTAATTGACTCAACCAAGTATGGATTTAATGATAATCATAAGCTCAACATTGCAAACTTAATCTAAGAATATTCCATAATTGAATCCCAATAGTTAGAGTAAAATTAGCTCACTATTCAAGAGATGAATAATCAAAGTAATTCGAACCAAATCATGCAATTGAACAAATTAATCTAGCTAGCAAGCATCAAAGAAGCACAAATTAAGCAATTAAACTTAAAATTTACTCAAGAATCGTGCAACTTTGTATTAGAATTAATCATTGATAATAGTTTTAATGATCTAGCGAAAAAAGTATTCAATGAAAATATAAAAGGCAAAAATTAATAAATGAGTATTTAATTTTTTTTAATACAATTGATGAGTAATTAGTAGCTAAACCGTAAGTTAAACTAGAAATACGAGATTGGTCCCACAGAATATAATTGTCATATTGGATGATAGGATATATTTAATGAGGTTGCCCCAGAGTTTTGTCGGGTAAAATGCAGCAATGTACCTTATGTTCTTCGAAATCTGCACGGATGTACCTCATGTTTTTTAAATTGCACGGATGTACCTTATGTTCTCTAAAACTATGCACAAATAATCCTTCCGTTAAGTTTGCCGTTAAACTTAACGGTTTTTGCTTCTACCTCCATTTATTCGTTTCTAGTGTTGTAAATTCAAGTATTTTATATTTATTAAATACCCTTTGAAGAATGAAATAATGATCCCTATTATTTAATATATTCTTCTCTTCTTGTGTTTTTTTTTTTTTTGTTTTCCATTCCTCATAAATTTTATTTAGTTTTTAGATGGAATAGTATTATGTCTAAATAATAAATCTATTTGAGTTCATTACTGAAGAAATATTCCCACTTTTTTTTTCAAAAAAAAAAAAAAAACAAATTTATCATCTCATTTTATTCGACAAATTAATTACATTCATTGACTTCGAGTATCTAATTTTGGTTACCAATTCAAGGAACAAAATTTGCAACATAATACATACAAATTAGACAAATATTATTATATTAACGTAAAAAAAATTCTATGTACGTAGTAATCCAAAATATATAGTATTGGAGACAAAAGAAAATCTTATACAAGAGAGTTCCTCGTATATAAATTTCTGTTAATATTTGCCTATTTTATTTTATGTTATACTTTTTTATTTTATTTTTTACATGGCATACGAACTTGTCGAAGATAAGTAAGATGTGAAATCATTAACATAAATGTTGAAAAAATAAATTCTATTTTTAAAGGTGGCATTTATTATTTTAATTAATTAATCTTAGGAAAATGAATTTAAATAGATAACTATTTGGACATAATACTATTCTATTTGTGAAAATAAATAAAATTTATGAAGAAAAGAAATTAAAGAGAACAAATCAAACGGAGCAAAACAATGGAATATATTATATGTGATGTTTTATTTCATAATTTAGAAGTCATTTTAGTCAATTTGAAAATAAAATACTTGAATTTACAACACTGGACACGAATAAATGGAGCTAAATGCACAAACCGTCAAGTTTAACGGCAAACTTAACGGAAGGATCATTTGTGCATAGTTTTAAAGAACATAAGATATATCCATGCAGTTTAAAGAACATAGGGTACATCCGTACAGATTTCGAATAACATAAGGTACATTGCCGTATTTTACCCTTTTTTTGTGATTTCCTTAGAAGTATTATAGGTGAAGTTATCGTTTTGAAGTTTTGTGAGTATATTTTCCATTTTCATGTTTCACAGGTGTATTTCCCATTTCGAAGTGTTACAAATTGTTGTTTGAATAAACTAATTCAAAAATAAAATAAATATGAAGCGTGTTTCAATTTTTTTTGGTGGCGGGGGTGAAAAAAAACGGAAGCTCAGTGAAAAGCATAATACACCCACTGAAATTGAAATATGTTAGCTCAAGCAAACAGGCAAATTATCAAAAATGAAAAGAAAGGGATGATTACGTTGAAATGGTTTACTGAGCAGCCAGTGTATTTTCGCTAAACATTGATCAAGCCAGTCCAGTGATGAAGACAAAGAATAATATCTTTCAAGTACACCAAAATTTAGCTATACAGATACACTCGTTACGTTTCTTCTTTTCGACTTCGTCAAGGTTTGCTTTCACCAAACCAAGAAAACGAAAAGTATATAATCAAGGAACATAAGGAATTTGTAAAGCTCCAACAACAGAGAAACACAAGTTCCACACTCACTGATTGCCCCCGATGCCAAAGATTCGTACTTTGTGCATATTCGGAAACTTGGCAATCACTAATACAAGAACAGCAACTGTATTCAGGAACAGCATGGGCTGTTGGTAATCAGTTGTATGTATGGCTATCAAGTACCTGCAAGCAGAACAATGGAAGACAATCAAATTATTTTTATCACATATTTCCAGACGAAATGGAAAAGAACAATCAATGGATCACACAATGGAACAAAATTGACAAGTCCTTATTTCATAAATATGCACACGATGAAACATGTATTCAAACAGAATACATGTAAACATTCACCAAGACCAAGCAAGCAAATGCAACATGATGCACTTATTTTAGAGAAGGAAAAATAAAATAAAAATAGAACCGCTTATGGTATCCCCGGAATATTGATTTTACACTACCCATAAGACACTTAGTAGCAGGCTCCAGGCACATAATGGTACATGAATATTTTATGAACTGCAGTTTCTAAATCACCACAACTCCACAAGGACTAAATACATATACCATGAAAGTCTGAAAAATGCAAAGACAAACCATTAGAGGAAAACAGAAATTAACTCTTACAGAACCACAGGAACAAGTGTGAGAAACTTTCTATTGCGAGTGAGCTGCTTGCCATTTTCAATCTGTTCCCACCATGTCAACCTATTGTAGATTCCCTGATCATCACCGAAAGGAGTTCCCTTTCTCCAATGGAAGCAGTGGTATGTTACCTAACCAATAAACGTGATCATGTTTACAGTATACAAAGGGTTCGAATAAGCATGTTTGATGGCCATGACAACTATATCGAATGAGAACTCACCTATCTAGACGAAGAAACATTTAATGACTAACCACAAAAAGTGATTCAGGAAAATGAGCACGTGGATTTATTATTACATATCAAGGGTTCCCAAGAACCCAAAGAAGAACTAGAACTAATCATACAAAGATTCCTGTTTCAAGGAGAACACTAGCAAGACAATAAGAAATATTCAAATTCAATTAGAAACTGAAAGAAAACAAGAAACCTTCATCTGTTTGAATTATAATAACAATTTCACACACAACTATATCCAAGACAGAAATTTGACACACGTGTGTAAGGTTCACTTTCAATGCATGTAGGCATTCCAGTGGAGGTGGCCCGGGAAATCGCAAGACTGACACAGTGTACAACGAAATCCTAGTACACATTATATGAGAGTATATGTCACTAGATTGGTTCATCGACGATGTCATATGTATAGAGGATAATAAAAGAAAGGAATGCCTCATAACATAAAATGCAGTATTGTACATTGGTTTAACTGTAAAATCTACCGACCTACGGTGCTTGGCCTGTTATGCTGCTCTCAGAAATATCCATACACAGGATACCAAGCATGAAGTAATTTCTCTGAACTTTTTGTGATCTTGTAGAAATGAACATCAAATTACTTTTCAGTCTTTCACTCCAATTAATACCCATGCCTGCCACTGCCAGGTATGGTTAGTTAGATTTTTTTTTTGCAATTCACACTTATTCTTCATTGATTGATTTCATATTAAAACACTCCATCCGTTCCAATAAAAGCTTCCTAACTAACTTTCCTCATTTGGATTTACATTACAAACTTACTTACCCAAATAAGGAAACTTTTTATCTCAGTAACTAATACTTCCATTTTTAATAAGTGAAGTTTTAGCATTTTTGGCTCTTTCATGAAAAAGTGAAGTTTTAGACGTTTTGTAATAAAATATTTCAACTTTAAGAAAAATCAAGGTGAAATGGGGTTATAAGGATGGCCGAGTGCTAAGGAAGCTTTAGTAACACAAGAGAGGTCGGAGGTTCGAACCCCGACAGAGGCATAAGGTGGTTTACACTGGAGTTATAAGGTTGGTATGAGTGTATTGGAGTTAATAAGGTGGTATAGGAGTAGGAGTAGTGTAGCTAGATTTGCTATTCCCCAAAAAAATAATTAAAAAAAAATCAAGGTGAAACATATGTTTTAATTGGTCATTCATTTATCTAATTCATCAAACTTTACATATCCCAATATTTCTTAATATGTGTGCATATCCTTAAACTTCACTTATTAAAAAATAGAGGTAGTAATTCTTTATTATTTCTATTTCCTACATTATCATCACTTTTTCAATCTTTCTCTTACTTTATCACCCACTTACCACAAAATCAACATAATACCACACACAAACTATTATTTTATATATAATCAATCAATAATCCAAGATAAAGTAGTTCCTTAGGAGTCTCTTCTTGGAACAGGAGGGATAGTACAAAAAGGCCCCAAATTATACCAAATAATCAGCCTGAATGAATCCATATGAGATATACTGATGGAAGTATAATGGTGGTAAATGTCCTAGAGACAATTGTACTATTATCACATTCGGCGTAAATGAGATTTTATAATTCATATAATAGACTAATAGTAGGATTAATCAATTAATTAGATCAATTTTTTAGGTAAATTATATAATTGATAAGATCAATATATTTAATATTTCGGTAGTATTCTATTGGATAAAATAGCTTTTTCCTGGTGGCACCATTCTATTGGATAAAATAGATTGAACGTGCACTTGGATGGAAATACAATGGGACAGGAAAAATGGAAGGAATAACAAAGGCTGTTTTGCAGGGTGTGATCTTGTTGCCTTATCTGTAGATTTAGTCTCTCCAGTAAGTTAGGCAGTTGCAAATACGTGGAACTGCCGATTTTGCAGAACAAATTATAAAGCTGTACAGCTCTTTTAAGCTGATATACTTTTTACCCATTCATCCTCTGAATATCTAAGGCATCTGCAAAGAGAAGAAATTCAGACTACTTAAGGTTATTAAATTCATATAATTAGTGGAAGTCTTTCATTCAGTTTTTAACTTGTAATAATGTGATTTGCATATCTGTTGCATAAATGATTATTCTTGCACTAATGCACTTCTGGGAGAAACTCTTGTTCAGTGATTAATGCATCATCAGCGTAGAGCTGTAGAGGTAAGCTATATTCAAGTGATAGTGTTTGTGATGCAAAGAGTAAACTTGTGTATATATCCACTCGAGATCTCGCATATATTTAAACAAACTTATAAGTAAATAGTAGAAGTGACATTGATAGTAACCTAACGAAGCATCTGTTATAACCTATCACAATCTCAAATATAAGCCAAATCAAATTAACCCATTAGAGAACTCCATTTTGTTTATGAGTCTACTTAAATATATACGAGAGTGTAAAGTTTGAAGAAAGAAACAATATAATAGCATGCAATTTACAGGAAACATAACTGTCAAGCTACAAAGGTTCAGGACTTGAAATGAAGGACCACAACTCGATATGCATTGGTAAAGATTACACTCTTAATACACTACAAAATTTACTTTGGTGGATCATGCAGCCAATGATCATTATTCAAGTTTGAATATTTATTTATTTATTTATTTTGCTTTCATGTTGTTTAGTGTCCATCTGATTAAGAACTTATTACCACATGCTGCAACAGTGTAACCTTATCAGTACTTTGATAATGGATGGAACTCTCTTGAAATTGTGCAAGATTAAATCATATCAGATTTAATTTCCACAAAAGTGGTTTATTGCATATACCTTCACAACCTTCTCACTTACATTCCATCAAGCGTGTGGTTCTTTCATTTGGTAAGTATGGTATATTATATATATGGTGTATTGAACGTTCTCCAATGTACACTTTCTGGTGACTCATGCTCCATTATACCAAAAAAACTTCATGAGGTTTGTCAACCTGGCCTTGCTCAACGTTCCTAGAAATTTTTACATAACAAGGTTCTTCACATACAGCCGCTTGAGCTAGACTTTTATTGAGAAGTCAACTTACAACTCCAGTGTCCTCTAACATTGCTTTTGTAAGTCAATGCAAGGAAAAGACCCGAAATTTAGACAGAGTTATAGTAAAGTTATGGTATCTTTTTGTTTTTTTTTTTGTTTTGTTTATTTTGTTTTATTAATGGATATACTACAAACTAACACTTCCACGAGTAACTACGTGTTGAGCATGCAGACAAGCTCTTGGTTGATTTTAGAACCATTTTTTTCCTGGTGCACCATTGGATCTTGATAAGACTGATGTTGTTCATTTGGAACTGCTAACTGGCAGGAATCTAAATTATGATGGGAATTTCGTTATGGGATTTATACTCCTATATTTTGTTATAAATGAGGATATATTCACTCCATTGAAAGTAAATATACTCGGAATTAAATCACCGTCCATCAATTAACGCAAACACAACAATGACAAGAGGTTAATGAGCTGACCAAGCCACATAACCAACTGCTCCTATGAATTCAATAAAACTGATCATGTGAGATCTCCAAATCAATATCCCAAAATCATTTCTATTGCTAACGAAGTCATTTGCTGATGATGTGCCAAACTCAATTGAGATGAAAAGACAGTCGAACTAAGACACCTCAAGAAGGTGCAAAGGCTAGATAAATTGCTAACAATCAGCGTTTTCCCAAATCAATTTGAGTCAACACAGTTATGCTAATGACAGCCAAGCTATCTAGCGGCTCATAAAGTAATTCTTTACTGCTGTTGTTTTGTTTTACGAGAAGCAATTTTTTTTGTATGAATATTATTTCTCACTTCAATTTTGATTCCAATGTACTGTTAAATTTACATCCACTGAGACATAAAATTGCATAAATAATCCTCTTTGAAATTAAATAGGAAAAAAATCTGGTTTATACTGATCTCCGTAATTAATTCTACAATTGAGTTCTTCCTGAATTCATTTCACAATTCCTCCACTTGCTTTTCTATTTTGGAGTAATTACACATAACATCTCAAACGATTAACTTATCAAACTAAACCCGCCCCCACTATGTAATTCGAGAGCATCTAGATATGATGGCTCATATTAAGGCTGTAGGCTGACATCGTAGGATGAGATAATGATTTTGATAAGTGCATAAGAAACTGAGACACACAATAACAGTACGAAGTGATCCATAAATAATCTCTTAATCAGTCTAATTTAAAAGCTCAACAAAATCGCAGTAATGCTATAAACTCGACAATTTGCACAGATAACTTGAGGAAATGAATGAATGAATCAAATTTGAGAAAGAGCAGAAGAGAATTGGAATCAAAAGAATGATATTAATGAAATGGAAGCATAAAGCATGACATACCGCAAAGTGGGAGAGATTGACAAGAGTCCAGGCCATACCGGCGGTACAATTTGTGACGGAGACGAGAATGAGCCAGGGGAAGAAAAGAAGCGAGATGTAGGTGGTCCATACACCGGGGTAAGTGAACCACTCGGTGTTACGGTTCAGATCCGCCGATGGCACCATTTTGACATACATCTTCTCCGATTGGATTGGTTGAATTTTCTGAGTTTGATTTGATCGATCGATCGCCACAGAGAAGAAGAAGAAACTACCTACACGTATTTTTCCTCTTTTCTATACACGTATACGTATTTGTATTTGTATAAAATGTAATGTACGAGGCTCCCTATATTCTACTACTTTAGTCCAGTGGAGTCGTGATATGTTTCGTCTTTCCATATCTTTAATGGGCTGGCCCAGTCTTACGACCCTGTCCACTAAGGAAAATTACGCAGAAGGGATAAAATCTCGGGTAAATTACATCCAAAAAATGGTTTACAAACATGTTTTCAGAAAAAATCAAAGTGTCCAAAAAAATTTCAAATAAAGTCAAAATAGTAATAATCTATACATTTTAGGAAAATATGTACATTTAAGCTGTATATTTTGCACAAATTATAACACAATTGCACCCTAAATGTACACATTTCCAACTAAAATATGTACATTTGTGATATATAATGTTTGTCACTATTTTACCTTTTTCTGAATCACGTATCCCAAGAGGTACCGGCTTGTGACCCCCCTAAAATTTCACACACAAATCACATAGCTACTGGGTCCGAAAAAAATAAAATCACAAAAGTACAAAAGTACTCAAGTGTGAAAATGCCATTCTCATCGGCAGATGAATTTCCTATTATACTATCACCACTTTCACAGTACCTGGTGAACATGTTTTTGTGTGAATTTACGGCCAATTTAATTATAATGTCTAGTAGTTAACTTTAATTACGATTAATGTTGTGTAACTCTAGATCAAACATCAAACATTGATTTTATTGAGCTCTCATTTTGTTTTAAATGGTAGGGTTTGTATTAACCGAGTTTCAAATTAAAAAATTTGAATCATTTTACACAAAACTTTTGATCAAAATTTAGCACGAAGCCATGGCAGCTGAACTCCCCCAACCGTGTATGGTGATGGTTTCTTTTGGTTTCTTTTCATGGCGAAACCATATCTGGTCTGGTGTTTCATGACACAAAGTACATGGCTTTCCTGGATAGGGTGTTTGAAAAATGGCCCCAGCTTAGAGCATTCACATCAGTTCACCTAAAATCGATTTTGTGCCTAAATATTGGCAAAAAATCGTGCAAAAGTGAAAAAATGTCATGCAGCAGATTCCCTAAATTTGATGGGCCCGCAGGAAAATTTTAGGGAATTCTTTTCACATGCCAAGATTTAAAAATCCCCTAAAAAATTTTCAGTACACTTTTTTCTAAACCGGTTTATTATTTTTGAATTTTATATATAAAATAGGGAATCTGATTTTATTTCATTACTGAATACGTGCGGAAAATTTTATAGGGGGAGAGTTAGGAGAAGTTTTAAGGGATATTTTATAAGGAAACTGATGTGAATGCTCTTACAACCGATACAACCTCGTTTCATTATGCAATCCAAAATCACAGCAAGGTAAGCATTTCAGTCGAGGCTGATTTCATTAGCATGTTGTACCTGATTAAGGCACTCAAAAGTAATAGTAGATAATTATGTAAATAATATCTTAGCCTAGTTTGTACCTAATTAGGACTCTGTACTTGTACTATATATATTTGATGAATGCAATGAAATCATTACGGAAAATATTATCTCTTCCTTTAGTTTGTTCTTAGCAATTAGCATACCTCAATTTCGAGAGTCGAGTTAAAATGAAATTAGAAGTTGTCTATGTGATGTTTGTTGTGCTTCCTAGCCTCACCATCTTTTTTGAGATATACTATTACAATCGTTTTTACATATTTCTAACTAATAATTAACGAAATACTCTCCAAGCCCCAATATTGAGGAAATATCACCCACAGCGGGGATCGAACCAATGACCTCTCGGATCAGGAATGTCTCAGCTAACCACCACTCGGCTACAAGCGCTTTGAACATAGTAACAAGTACAAAAGATTTTAGTGTAAATTGCCAAAAGTTCGAAAGGTTCGAGTGTTAATTGCTAAAAATAATTTTTTTTTAGTGTAAACTGTAAAAATAAAAAATAGTTTGAGTGTATTCTGAAATCTTCTCATAAAATTAGAGTATACATTGCGTTAGACGGTTTAAATATAATTTATAAATAGACCAATTATATTTATAAAGACAAGTAAACGCAATTGTTATAGTCAGCAACATAAGTAGGTTTACTCATATATGTACCCCAACCTCACGAGCAAGGACACCTGGTTTGAGCTAGAGTGCACTTGACCCAAGGACACTTGTTGAAAAATTTATAATTGAAAATTTGTAGAAGGACCACTTGAGGTCTCTCGATACAAGTCCGACTCCCGTAATGTCCTTCCCCAAGGATGAGATTGCCTAATCGAGACATGGCTTGACCCTGTAAAACCAAATCTGGTGAGCCCATGCTATAGGCCCACCAAGGTTTTGATCCATTCCATCGGACCCTTGTACAAAAGTGAGAAATAATATGGAGCGTACGTTGATGGAAGTCGTTTTGTACAACAAATAAATTTGTCAAGCCAAGACTAACAGATTAAACACTATAAATAGCGTAGAGTAATCTAATCCCGAGTGTTGGTCTCTCAATGAATTAATTAAGCTAAAGTTGCAATTATTAAAGCTAATTGACACTTAACTAGAAAGCAAGTAAACAGTTTTGGGTTTCCCCGATAGCACAAGCAGTTGACGAACTAACAATAAACAGACTAAGAACACGCAATAGCAAATAACAATATGACTACGAACTTGTCACGGGAGATAAATGTGGCAGTGATAGTGAATCAATGTTACTAGCTCTAGCATGCGATTGATGAATAAACAGCTTCTATGTTCTATGAAACAGTAGCATGCATAATAGAAGCGTCAATTCTACTACGAACACATCATTATCATGCTTATTGAATATAAAGATACATGCGGAAACCAGAATTCACATTCGAGGATTTAC